>CM026208.1:28414020-28530308 GCA_014839995.1 Xenentodon cancila | reverse complement strand
TATTTATTATATATATAATAAATATATATATATATAAATATATTATATATATATTTATATTATATATATATTTATATTATACCATACTACTTAATAATTGCTGCTACCACTGTTAAGAAGGAAACTACCATAGATGATGAAGGCAGCAGGTGATCATTCCTTCATTTTCATCACATACATATCTTTCCTGTATTTTCTTTTTGATCCAGGTCGAGCATCCCATCACTGAGTGCATCACTGGCCTGGACCTGGTGGAGCAAATGATCAGGGTTGCCAAGGGATACCGGCTGCAGCATAGGCAGGAAGACATTCCGATAAATGGCTGGGCCATTGAGAGTCGAGTGTATGCCGAGGTTTGTGTGTGGGAGCCTGAGACTTCACATGACATCTGATTGAATATTGTAAAGTGAAGTAGAGATACAATAGCCATTGGAAGTGGCATTTCTATAGAAACAGCTGTGATGATCTTGACGTTATATCAGAAACTCATTCTTCAACATCCAAGATCAGACTACAATTTGCAGACACCTGAGCTCTTCAAAAGAACCTGATCAGAAATGGAAGCATCAACAACTGTCACCCATACACACACGAACACATACAAATATGCCTACATATACATACACACATATATACCCATATACATAAACTGTCACTATCTCCTGATATGATCTGAAACTAGTGAAGAAGGTTCTGTGGTTTCCTTCAAAGTCCTTTCAGTTTTCCAGTTCAGATTTTTTCAAACTCATCACAGTTGAGGCATTTCCATGCAAGCCACTTCAGCCACTTCATCTGCTAGATATAGGATGTCCTGGGTCTACCATGGGACCTCTATCCAGTTGGATATGGCCAAGACATTTACCTAGGCAGGAACTCCACTTTGAGTCCAGCCACCCTGTGGAGGAAACTCATTTCATATGGCTGTATTCACAATTTAGTCACTACCCACAAATGGTAATGAAAATGTACGCTTCGCGCAGTCATGTATCCCAGCATGGACCGAGTGCTACTTCTTCTACGAGAGAAAATTGAGTCGGCGGCTGCTTCCCGTAGTTGCGAGACCTGTTGCAGCTCAATATTGATCCATATATAAGGCGCCCCGGTTTATAAGGCACACCGTCGGCTTTTGAGAAAATTGAAGGCTTTTAGGTGAGCCTTATAGTGCGGAAAAGACGGTAGATAGAAAGCCTTGCCTCTGTCAACCAGCTTCACAACAACAGAACAGTAAAGAGTCTATATTACTGCAGTCTCCACCCAGATCCAGCTGTTGATCTCCTGCTCCATTCTTCCTTCAGTCCTGAACCAGACCACTCGAGGCAGCACCTCACACTCAACCCAAAGAGGGCATTCCACCCTTTCCTGTTTGAGAACAATGGTCTCAGACTTGGAGGTGCTGTTTTGAGCTAAAGATGGACTTGATGAAGCCAACAAGACCACATCATTTGCATGAAATGGAGATGCATCTTGAGAACACCAAACCAGACCACCTCTTGTCCTTGGCTGCACCTAGAAATTCTGTCCATATTTTCTATCTGTAAAAGTTAACAAAATCCGTGATAAAGGGCCTAACGCAGTCCAACTGTCAGTGGAAATGAATCAGACTTACCGGTACTACTTGGATTGCAAACTCTCGTCCCATTTGTACAAAGACTGAATTGCACATAACAATGGACCTAGTACCTCATACTCCTGTTGCAGCTTCCATAGGATATCCCAAGGGAAACTGGAAAATGCCTTTTCTGAGTGCACAAAACACATGTGCAGTGGTTGGATAAACCCTCATGGCCTCTTCAGGACCCTAGCGAAGGTGCAGAGCTGGTCCAGTGTTAAATGGCCAGGACAGAACCCACGTTGTTGATCCTGAATCTGAAGTTTGACTATCAATTCGATTCTCATCACCATGTCATACATCCATATGGTATTGGAGAGATGGGTCAACCAAGACACCACTACAACATCAAGAACATTAAGGAACTCGGGTTAAAAATCCCTTTACACTCTGAGCTACCTCAACAACTTCGAGTATTGAACAAGTCAACCAAAAGTCACAACAAAATACATTAAATTCAATTCAGTTTTATTTATATGGTGTCTATTAAAACACAAGTTGTCTCTAGGATCTTTCCAGAAACTCAGAACATGACCCCCGAGCAATTATTACATAAACAACGGCAGGTAGAAACTTCCCTTTAAGAGGGGAGAAACCTGGACCAGGACCTGGATCATAAGGTGAAGACCAGCTGGGTAGAGCAGAAAAAGAGAGATATGAAAAAGAGGAGAGGCACAGATATACATGGGGAAAAGGTCACAACCCCATTGGGCAGATTGGCTTGGTCTGTTTGGGAACAGACCACCTATTTTAGGGGTCTGGATCCATGTGATAGGTCCATGGATTAGGTGCAAGTAGTCCACATTTTAGAAGAACTGCGCCAACACGACAACTGCACTAGATTTCACTTTATGTCAGTGTTCTTAGTTATTTATCTGCATTGTGTTTTGTCTCTTTCTTTAAAGATGCATACAAGTCTTCTGATCTATTCCTCAGTTTTACATTTATCTCATGTATTTAATATATGTGTGTGTGTTCATTAATCCATCCTCCTGTTGTTCCTTCTGTCAGGATCCTTACAAGTCTTTTGGGCTTCCATCCATTGGACGTTTGTCTCAGTACCAAGAACCACTGAACCTCAGTAATGTGAGTCATTGACAGATGTGTGAATTGGCTGACAAACATATGGAGCAAGAAAGCCCAGATGATTGTCCAACACAATACAACACACTTCTACTGCTCCTTTTTAACTTTTATGTCTATAAAGAGCTTCACAGGCCATTTCCTATTTTCACTCTGTGCATTTTAGTACATATATTCACCAATACGCTGTGTAGTACAAGCGTGTAGTACTTTACACAATCTCATACAGGGGAAAATATGCTGTTCACTATCTTGCACATGGACTCTTTGATACAATGAGAGTGGGCCCAACACTCCAGTTGGAGGGCCCTCCCACTACAACCGTGTGATCCGTTTTCTTAGATGAACTCAACTCATATGGGTACTTTAAACGTTCCCCCGCCCATTTTTGGCTTTGAATGTTGTATCCAAGGGTCTCTGTGGAAGCTTGGTATAAGGATCATATATAAAGGTCATAAATAATTTGTATTTAATGCAAAAATAAACCTAAAATGGCATTAATCAATAAGACATATGTAGTAGTAAGATTTAAAAATGCATCCATTAAGAAAAGTCTGTATTTTCTAAAATGTAAGTATCCCAAAACAAAAAAGAGAACATGATGGCATACATTAAGGGTCAAACAAAAAGGGCGTGTCTCGTCTCTGTGAAGGTTCTAAGATGATGATGATCACAGCACCTGCATTCATCAGGAACATCCAACTCTGTTGTAGATATTTCTTTAATTTATTCCAGTCATTCACATACTCTAAAATCACTCTATTAAATGTGGCCTTGTTGGTGCTGTTTGCTTTTATAAAAGTTCTGAATAAGACTACGGCATTCCTCTGCAGCTACCAGGTGCCTCAATCATTACAGCTGTCAGGTAAACAAATATATTAATTATATTGTTGCTCAGTTGCTGCTCATCACAATATCGTAAATAAAAGCTTTCAGATACCAGGACAGAGCAATGTCTCTTCAGTCTCCTTCCATCAAAAGTAGATGAGTTTTACCATCTAAAGGTGCCATACAACTACAAGTATTTACATTTACTACTATGCCTTATCATAGGAACACATGGCTGTTTCACATCACCACAAACGTAACTGGCCAGGTTGCAGTTTCTCATCGTCATCCTCCCTCTGGATGGCTGAAGACACTGATCTGCCTTCTACTTCCCTTCCCTCTGTTAAGTCACGAAAACAAAGGCACAAACTTTTTTTTTTTTATTACTATTATTGGTTGTAAAAAAGTGCAATGTAGCAGATTTTAGGCATAATGCTACTTTCTAACTTGCCAGCAGTTATTTCGACAGCATCAAATTTCACTCAGAAGGGTTCATAGTTATTCCGAGGAGAGGGAAGTGAACTGGAACTGGAGATCACCTGTTCATATCAGAGGGTTAATAGTTTTGCTGTAATAATTTTTTTCATGTTTTCTGACACATGATCCTTGCTGACTGCTTGAATCAGGTACGTGTGGACAGTGGCATTGAGGAGGGCAGTGACATTAGTATCTACTATGACCCCATGATCTCCAAGGTCAGTGATGGTTCTCTTTGTAACAATTTATTAGTTTTTCCTACTGAAGGAAACTTGAAGGAATGTTCCCCTGACTGTGGTTCTGCAGTAATGCCCTCCGGTCGGTTTCTCTAGCTAGTCACCTTTGGTTCGAATCGAGCAGAAGCCCTGGCCAGGATGGAGGAGGCTCTGGATAACTATGTGATCAGAGGTAAAAGACCAGAAATCCCAGAAGAATGTCAGTCCTGTTTGCTTGGCTTGTTCTGTGAAGCAGTTTAACCATCTTTTTTGCAGGTGTGACTCATAACATTCCTCTGCTGCGGGAAATCATCACTCATCCTAAATTCATCTCTGGGGATATCAGCACCAACTTCCTGCCAGAGGCTTACCCTAATGGCTTCAAGGGTCACCAGCTGGAGGCTGGAGCTCACAAGGAGCTGGTGGCCTCAGCAGCAGCTCTTCATGTCAGCTCTCAGCTCCGCTCTCAGCGGATTCAGAGCACCCAGAGGTAATTGCATTCATAAACGTGACTGTCCCATTTTTTATCAGTTTTGTTAATCAGTTTTTTACTATCATTTTGTGTTCAAGAACAGAATTAACAAAGAAATGAGTAAAAGGCGCATTCATAAAACACTTATTTAAAAGATGTTAAGGTGGAAAACAACCACATTTTTGTGCTTTTGAGCAGATATTTGTGATTTTGAAGCAATTTAGTGCTCAAAATCTCCTTCATACGTCATAATGACGTGGTATTAAAGACGGTGTCTGTGTTGCAGGGTTTCTCCTAATCCTGTGGAGGCTAGTCACTGGGAGCTCTGTGTTGAACTGGGAAATGGACGCCACCATGTTCTTGTAACCAGAACAGAGAACATTTATAATGTGAGTAAGTTTAATCTGTATCCACAAAACCTTCTGTTCTGTTCTGTTCTGTTCTGTTAGAAAAACAAGGAAATGAGCATCATTAAAGGTGGCCCACGTTAGTCTGACTACAAGCTCTGTGTTTGAAAAATCATCTAGAATGAACATTCTGAGGATCTTTGATCAGTTGTATGATTTTTTTTTTTTCTTCTTTAAAAATAAAAAAAAAGAAATCAAAGATGCAACAAAAACTCTTAATTTAACAGCTGAACCACCGGTTCACAGCTCATTCAAGTAGAGGAAGACCAGTCCTCCTGATCAGAGGTGTTCCTTAACTCCACTTCCTCAGGTCAGGATGTTTCTGATCAGCTGCCCATCTTAGTGGCTGACACCACCGCCTCCAACAGCACCACCAAGCCTCTCACAGCCACAGGAAATACGTGCTAAACCAACAAGCCTAATACTCCAGCATTTCCCTCCAGTATGTTACTCCTTGCTGAGTTGTAATATAAAAGACGCATAAGAAGAAGAATTTAAATGTATAATTTTCCGTCACTTGTTATAGATCAGTTGTTAAAAAACAAGGACTGAACTGGTTTCTGCCAGATTGTGTAAAAGAAGATGGATCAATCCAGGACACAGCAGTGGTAGGTTGATGAGGAGGAGCTGCAGCACAACTGAGAGATTCAAATGTTTTACTCCAGCCTAATGTAGATGTTTGACTTCTCATGGACAGATGGCAAGGATCAAGCTGAAAACGACATTTGGCAAACCAGTAAGGGGCTTGTGATAGATGCATCCATTTGTATTTTATGGTAAAATATTTTGTTAGCAAAAAGTGAACAATATTTTGTTCAGTTAGATGGTTTTATACGTAAACTAGCTCTGCTCATTTGGAGGGTTTTGCTCATGCAGAGTTCTTTCTGCTCACTCACAAGTCAGAGACTTCAGTGGCCGGGTCGAGGCCCTCGTATGGTTAGTCATATTCTACTAGGAGCACAGCCGCCTTGCAGAACCCGACTGTCCTGAAGGAAGGCGCTGGAGCTACCTGTATCTCTTTCATCTTTGTATTTTTTGTATTTATTTCCATGTGAAAGTTTAACTCCCAGAGGTTCCACTCAATTCAATTCAATTTTATTAATATAGTGTTTATATCAACACAAGTTGTCTCCAGGATCTTTCCAGAGACCCAGAACATGACCCCCGATCAATTACATAAACAACGGCAGGTCTGCGAGGAGGTCGTTCAGATACGAGGTCTGCAAATCACAAAAATCAGGCCAAAATTACACATTTAAGTCAAAATGGCAGACTTCCTGTTTGAAATGGACTAAATATCCGTCCATAGGGAATTACTCTGTGATTTAGTTGGTGATGAATGAGTCTTCAGAACTGTGGGGATGTCTGCAGGTGGAGGTGGATGGAGGACAGGTAGAAGTCTGTGGGCGGTGGAACCTGGCCTCACCGCTGCTGCCGCTCACCATCAACGGTATTGACAGAATGCTGCAGGTAGGTTGAGGTTGTTAAACCAGTTGTTTTTTACTTTTCCTGAGCACATCTTGGGTCCTGGTGGAACTGACCAATGAGAAACAAGGTTGAAGGTAATTCTTTATTCCTTTATTTTAGTGTCTGTCCAGAGAAGCTTCTGGAATAATCGTCCTGCAGTACATGGGCACGGTGGTAAGACTGCACATCTGCAGATCAGTTCAACTGTTTTCAGGTGATATCCGTGTGTATAACCATAGTTTCCGTTTACTTGGTATTTGATTCAGTTTAAGGTTCGTGTTCTGTCCAAGCTGGCGTCGAAGTTTGCCTCCTACATGCCAGAGAAGGTTCCAGAAGATACCAGCAGCATTCTGCGCTCTCCAATGCCAGGCACCGTAGTGGCCATGTCTGTCAAACCTGGAGATTCGGTAAAATACATGGCAAATGTTTGGTTTACAGTGCACTTATCTATTCAAGATTTTCAAGAGCCTTATAGTGCTGCGCCTCTTCTTCTGTTCTGACAGCGGCGCTGCGGCTGTTTGAACATGAACTCTGAGGTTTTGCGTTTGTGTTGCAGGTTGCAGAGGGTCAGGAGATCTGTGTTATTGAAGCCATGAAGATGCAGAACAGCCTTACTGCAGTCAAACAGGCAAAGGTAACGGTATAAAGTCTGAAAAGAGGATCTGATGGTGATTCAGTTCCATCGGGCTTTACTAATGTCAACGCCAAGATGTTCCCAACCAAGCCAGCCAAGACGCGACATCTTTTCAGCATAGTTTGGGTCTGGGTCTTCAGGCGTCTTCTGGTTGACTGCACCCCGGGACTGCACCCCGGGACTGCACCCCGGGACTGCACCCCGGGACTGCACCCCGGGACTGCACCCCGGGACTGCACCCCGGGACTGCTTCCACTTGAGGCAGCACCTCACTCCCAACCCTGAGAGCACTTTCTACACTCGTCTAACTTAAAGCCATGGTCTCAGATTTGGACTTGCTGATTTTCATCCTTGCTGCTTCACTGCAGACTGCTTCAGCGAGAGTTAAAGGATCTTCCTCAATGATGACCAGGTCGTCGGGAAAATCAGCCAATTCTGTTATGTCTGTTTGTTTAACAGTGGCTGTGACGGAGTCCAAGTCCTTCCTGAAGTACATCCACTGGACCAACTGACATAGGGCTCTATGTCTGCCAGTTTTGGATGTTGTTTCTGTAGCCGCATCTGAAATTAGGATGTTTGGACAGATTGTTTGGAAGTAGTTAGCTGTGGTAGTTCCGATGGATGAGTTTTGGCCACTTCCACATCTGCTCAGTCTTGTTACTGAGGTTAAGCAGTGTCAGTTCCTACTGAGATGGTGCTCTGCAGTAAGACGAAGCAAGAGGCATCCGAAGCACTCTTCAGAAAACTGTCGATGGCCTCCGAGGGATTGTCCAGTTGATGGTCTATGGCACATGTGTCAGACTCCAGCCCTCGAGGGCCGCTGTCCTGCAGGTTTCAGATGTTTCCCTGCACCAGCACACCTGATACTGATTAATGCTCATCATCAGCATGTCATCAAGGGCTGCACAAGTCTGTTACTGACACAGGTACTTGTATCAAGGTGTGATGAAGCAGGGAAACATCTAAAACCTGCAGGACACCGGCCCTCGAGGAACAGAGTTGGACCCCCCTGGTCTATGGTAAACAGCTGTATGCGGTATTCTCAGCAGTATTACGGCGAGGCATGTGTAGGGCATGATAGAAACGATCCTTGACTAATAAAAATAAAAAAATAAGATCGACACATTCGTTGGCTATCAAAATAATTGTTGGTTGCAGCACTAGATGTGAGTGATATGCATTTGTCTTTGTAACACTTATCTGCAGTGGATCCAGGTCATCATAGACCAGTGAGGTCCACCACAAACAGGAAAACCCCGACTTGATAAAACATCTAGGCTGAAAGTCTAGAGTTTTTAATAATAAAATAATAATATAGTTTGTTTATGTGCCTTTCAAGGTACCCAAGGACAGCGTACAAGAGGACACGGCAACAATCACACAGGGCATAAACATAAAACAATATGACAATAACAATGGTCTTGGATGGTCGTGAAAGTAAAAAGACTCTTGTATTCAATGCACGATTCCATCGGACGCCGCTGAAGCTGCTGCAAGGCAGGAGTGATGTGGTCAATAAAGGATGTTCTTGTGATAATGTGCGCAGCTGAGCTTTGGACTATTTCAGGTTTGTTGATGGATTTGAGATGAATACCAGAGAGGAGGGAGTTACAGTATTCAAGACGAAGTAACTAGAACATGAAGCACAGTGGCAGCATTTGTAGGTGAAGCGACAGGCGGAGACGGCTGATATTGTGAAGGTGAACGTAAGCAGAGTGGGTGCTGTAGAGTATTTTTCTGTAGAACCCTTGTCTTAATCATGTCAGTCTGCCTTTTACAAAGATTGTTGTAGTTTGTGTTTGTGAACACTGATTGCTGTGTCATCCAGCAGCTTTTCCATCTACACAAGCAAGGTTTTGTCGGCATAGCACAAGTTTTCCTGGATCTGAACGGGTGCCGTGTTCAGGCCAGTGACTGAAAAGGAGAGTTCTCAACTAGTGCTGGTACTGCTTTGGTGACTAAGGCCGGGAGGTTCCCACTGGAACTAGGTCAGAATTAGCTGAATCTAACGGAGTCTCCCCAACTACATGAACGGAAACCCCTTTCAGATACACTGCAGGCACATGTCTGCGTTTGAAGTTCAATTCCACTCAAAGGTCTGTCGGAGGTCTGTCGGAGGTCTGTCGCAGGTGTGCGCAGGTCTGTCGCAGGTGTGCGCAGGTCTGTCGCAGGTCTGTCGCAGGTCTGTCGCAGGTCTGTCGCAGGTCTGTCGGAGGTCTGTCGCAGGTCTGTCGCAGGTGTGCGCAGGTCTGTCGCAGGTCTGTCGCAGGTCTGTCGGAGGTCTGTCGGAGGTCTGTCGCAGGTCTGTCGGAGGTCTGTCGGAGGTCTGTCGCAGGTCTGTCGGAGGTCTGTCGCAGGTGTGCGCAGGTCTGTCGCAGGTGTGCGCAGGTCTGTCGCAGGTCTGTCGCAGGTCTGTCGCAGGTCTGTCGCAGGTCTGTCGCAGGTCTGTCGGAGGTCTGTCGCAGGTCTGTCGCAGGTGTGCGCAGGTCTGTCGCAGGTCTGTCGCAGGTCTGTCGGAGGTCTGTCGGAGGTCTGTCGGAGGTCTGTCGGAGGTCTGTCGGAGGTGTGCGCAGGTCTGGCGCAGGTCTGTCGCAGGTGTGCGCAGGTCTGTCGCAGGTCTGTCGCAGGTCTGTCGGAGGTCTGTCGCAGGTGTGCGCAGGTCTGTCGCAGGTCTGTCGGAGGTCTGTCGCAGGTGTGCGCAGGTCTGTCGCAGGTCTGTCGCAGGTGTGCGCAGGACTGTCGGAGGTCTGTCGGAGGTCTGTCGGAGGTCTGTCGCAGGTCTGTCGCAGGTCTGTCGGAGGTCTGTCGGAGGTCTGTCGGAGGTCTGTCGGAGGTCTGTCGCAGGTCTGTCGCAGGTCTGTCGGAGGTCTGTCGGAGGTCTGTCGCAGGTCTGTCGCAGGTCTGTCGCAGGTCTGTCGCAGGTGTGCGCAGGTCTGTCGCAGGTCTGTCGGAGGTCTGTCGCAGGTCTGTCGCAGGTCTGTCGGAGGTCTGTCGCAGGTCTGTCGCAGGTCTGTCGCAGGTCTGTCGCAGGTCTGTCGCAGGTCTGTCGGAGGTCTGTCGCAGGTCTGTCGCAGGTCTGTCGGAGGTCTGCCGCAGGTCTGCCGCAGGTCTGCCGCAGGTCTGCCGGAGGTCTGTCGGAGGTCTGTCGGAGGTCTGTCGCAGGTGTGCGCAGGTCTGTCGCAGGTGTGCGCAGGTCTGTCGCAGGTCTGTCGGAGGTCTGTCGGAGGTCTGTCGGAGGTCTGTCGCAGGTGTGCGCAGGTCTGTCGCAGGTCTGTCGCAGGTCTGTCGCAGGTCTGTCGCAGGTCTGTCGGAGGTCTGTCGCAGGTCTGTCGCAGGTCTGTCGCAGGTCTGTCGCAGGTCTGTCGCAGGTCTGTCGGAGGTCTGTCGGAGGTCTGTCGGAGGTCTGTCGCAGGTCTGTCGCAGGTCTGTCGCAGGTCTGCCGGAGGTCTGCCGGAGGTCTGCCGCAGGTCTGCCGCAGGTCTGCCGCAGGTCTGCCGCAGGTCTGCCGGAGGTCTGCCGCAGGTCTGCCGCAGGTCTGCCGGAGGTCTGTCGGAGGTCTGTCGGAGGTCTGTCGCAGGTCTGTCGCAGGTCTGTCGCAGGTCTGTCGCAGGTCTGTCGCAGGTCTGTCGGAGGTCTGTCGCAGGTCTGTCGGAGGTCTGTCGCAGGTCTGTCGGAGGTCTGTCGGAGGTCTGTCGCAGGTCTGTCGCAGGTCTGTCGCAGGTCTGTCGCAGGTCTGTCGGAGGTCTGTCGGAGGTCTGTCGCAGGTCTGTCGCAGGTCTGTCGCAGGTCTGTCGCAGGTCTGTCGCAGGTCTGTCGCAGGTCTGCCGGAGGTCTGTCGGAGGTCTGTCGCAGGTCTGCCGGAGGTCTGTCATACTGTGTCCACGGTGTTGGTTTTTCTTTCTCATTGAATGAGCCGTTTCAAAACGGGTCGTGGACTTCCTTACACAGAAAGCCATTGTTGATATAAATCCGTCTGGGTGTCATGTTAAGTGACCGGTTATCTTTCTTCGACCATGTTGCCTCGGTCTCCTGGTGGTGCAGCTGCGCTCTTTACAACATCCACAAGTTGAGGACCTGACTCAATATTCAACTGAACCCCTGCTGCAGGCCATGGTTTAAGCCCTGCCCTCTCCTACACAAGGCCACCACAGTCGACACTGTTCTCTCACATGGTTCTTCAGTGATGGAACGAGTTACCAGGGCATCTCTCTACACTCAAGAAGGTGTCAAAAAGTGTTAATATACCAAGTTGCACCTGAATGTGTTTTTAGTGGCACCTACCTGCACTTTATTTAAATGCTGTCTTATTCGCACCTGCTTTGTGATCTGTTATGTTACTGTTTGATTTAATTTCTCCATTGTAAGTTTCTTTGGGTGAACGTGTCTGCTAAATGTTTTTTAATGTAATGTTATGTATCTAGGCAGGCCTTGACCCGCTGGTTCTGGTATGCATGTCTGCAGGTGAAGTCTGTCCACTGTAAACCAGGAGAGACGGTGGGGGAGGGAGACCTGCTGGTGGAGCTGGAGTGACGAGTCCTCAGCTCGTGGTCCTGCACTGATTGTTCACATGCATCGCTGCAGACGTATGAAAGTGCTGAAGTGAGCTGATTGTTGACCCCTTCCTCCCCCTGCTTCCCTCAGTACTGTGTAGCATGTTTAATACATGAGTGTCTGAGACCTCCAAAACAAATAACATTACGCTGTCTTATTTTTGAATACATTGGGTAAAGACAAGAGAGATTGTTTGTTTTTTTTATTTCAATATATTATAAACATTTAAAATTAAAACGGTTTTCTGAGTATTGTTTAATAAGTTGGCTCATATCGAATTAACCTTTTAATGGCTAACTTTAAAATGAATATTGTTACAAATCAATGTTACACATGGACTTAATTGTCTATGCATGACAGACCTACCAAATACTGTTCTCACACAGGTCAGGTTGTTACGGTAGTAATCATGTGGGATGATGTTTATGGAAGTACGCTTCAATGCGGGGGGACTGGGACTGGGACCGGGACCGGGACTTGGACCGGGACCGGGACTTGGACTGGGACTTGGACCGGGACTTGGACCGGGACCGGGACTTGGACCGGGACCGGGACTTGGACCGGGACCGGGACTTGGACCGGGACTGGGACTTGGACCGGGACCGGGACCGGGACTTGGACCGGGACTTGGACCGGGACTGGGACTTGGACCGGGACCGGGACTTGGACCGGGACTTGGACCGGGACTTGATCACATCTGGCTGTCTAGTGGGGACGGGAACTGGTTCACTCTACATTTTGATTTGGTTTTCCTGACACAGTAGTCAGAGATGTCAAATCTACACGAATGTATCCTTAAGTTGATGAAGCTATACACGCAATATAATTTCTTCACCATGATGTCATCGTAGGACCAGCACGTGGCAAGCAGCGAGATCACCTCAAACCAGGTCACGGAGTAGTTAGGACACTGAAGATGACTGACAGTGAAAACTGTTGCCGCTCTCTTAGAAAGTCATAAAGTTTGATTTTTTTTTTTTCTTTTTTTGCCATGAATGGAAAAGTTGTTTCGTGCAAAGTCCAATCTGACGGGAAGTTCCTATATTTGATAAAACTTCCATTTTGAACAAGTGTATAAAACAAACTGATGAAGTCCATAGCGCCCCCTCTGGATCAGGGACACATGATTTTTGTGACATTATGTCCTGTTTTGACTGTGTTCTATCTTTAGTGGTCATATAAAGTCTTGTGGATGGACATCAAACAGCATCTGTGTCATTCACTGTGAAACAGTAGGTGGTTGGTTTTGTGGTGAAAGAACCATACGGGGCCCGGTCTGGGTTCTTGGCTGTAACTCAGACATCATCATAATCTGGCCCAAATGTGCTGCATGTGTTTGCAGTCTAACTGTAAACACATCTGCAGTTTAATATTCTGTAAAAGCTGAAAAACCACCTGTTGGAAACAGGAAAATGTTTCGTAATTGTGTGTCGAGTGAAACCTCCATGAAGAGAACCAAAGATTCATATTTGCTTGTATTATAGTGCCACCTTGTGGTGAAAGGAAGAATCTACCTTAATGTTTGGACGTGCCCTACCTCAGAATGAGCAGAAATATTTCAGACTTCTTGAGAAAAGACCAGAGGATGATAGCTCAGAGAAACAACGGTAAACACATGTTTAGGGGTGTGGCTCCACGGCTGAGCTAATTGATAACAGGAAGTGATTTGGTGCTGCAACATTTTCTTCTTGCTGTGATAAAACATGACCGGATCATTCTTAGCTTGATGGATGGATGGAGTAACTGCAAGGTAAGGAAACGTCATTTTAAGACTAAACAAATGTTAAAATGTGTGTGTTTTGAATTAATGCTGCACATCATCACCACTGTAAACGGTGTCACTAACTACAAACAAGTCTAATGTAGACTTGAATCTGACCTGGAGTAGGAGGGAGGTGGCCTAGTGGTCAGCACTGTTGCCTCACAGCAACAAGGTTCCTGGGTCGGAGGTTCTCCTGGTACTGCAGCTTCCTCCCACCTTCCCAAACCATGCATGTTAGGTTTAACTGATGATTGTAAATGAGCGTAGGTGTGGTGTAGTGCTGGTTTGGATGACGGACGGGGCCTTCAAGCCGAAGTCCTGCACAGCCATGACAATTCTGTCTTACACATCCACATCTGGAGCCTGTGTACAACCGGTTTTATGGTTTTAAGGAACATTTCTACAGAAACACCTGCATCAATTAGGACTTTAAAGTATAACACACACAAGACTCATTCACATTCAAAAAGCTGAGCGTATTTGTTCTTTCTCTTTCACTCGGTGTTTCATTAAAAGTGACGTCTCTCTTTTATTTGGTACATGCACGTGTGATGTCTCAGTCACACACTGTACTACACAGAACATTATCTCATGAATCCTTACAAATGTCATGTTTACATACTGTCTGAACACAGCTGAACTGTGGTCAAGCTCAGCGTTCAGCCAGAGTTCATCACAGGATCCGACGTTAGACGAAGTTCTGTTCTTTTAGGTCACGAACTGTGCAACATGTCATTCCCAAGAAACACTGATAAAGTACAAATACTTGCTGTACAAAAACACCATATACAATAAGATTAAAAACAAAACCTCAATCTAATCAGTGTTGAAGCCTGGGGAAAAGGTTAAACACGGGATTTAAGATTGTTGCATCCAACCTGTCAGTCAACTCACTAATCACTATACTAATCACTATCTTTTAAAATCTATCACGAGTGCATTTGAGACCTGATTACTTGAACCACATTCAGAACTGGTCTAGAACAGTTTTTTTGCCAGTCCTGGTCTTCAGTGATGCCGTGATGATGCTGGTGAGGACCAGTAATTATGATCAGGTGTATTGGTGCAGGGTAGCGTCTAAAACATGCAGGAAGGGGGATTCCGAGGACCAGGACGGGAACACGTCCACATTTTATTAAGAGTGTAAGAACCATCCATCCTGGACAACACTGACAGACCCTACATAGCTGATGGTGTGTCCTCCTGCCTAGACGGGAGACAACGCATCATATTTAAGTGCAAAACAAGTGTGAACCATGACAACCAACAGCAACACAATCACGTACTTGTCTGGGTTTTAATTGATCTACCGAAGTTCTGCAAGTTTTCATTCCTCATATATCTCATTTGCATTTTTAATGCGTCTAAAGCTGTTTGTTGTTTTTGCATGTTTCCTCATTGTTGTGTAGGGACAGTTCACCTGTTAAAGCTGCAAAGATGATCTGACATATAGTAAGGGTGTTCCTGCTTTTTGCTGTCAACTAAATGGCCATTTGAAAGGCAGACGTTGGTGTCAAATGTAAACGGACGTGCTTAGACGCGCCCACATCACTCAGCGTAGATGTTGAACCCAGGTGTGAACAGGTTCTTTGGTGCTTAATACCAACATATACAAAAACATCCATCCATTTTCCATCCTTTGCAGGGTCACGGGGATCTGCACGTTCACACCTACAAGCAATTTAGAGTTATCAGGCAACCTAGCCTGCATGTGGGAGGCGGAGAACCCGGAGGGAACCCACGCAAGCACGTGGAGAACATGCAAACTCCACACAGAAAGACCCACCGGGCCGGGAATCGAACCAGGAACCTTCTTGCTGTGAGGCAACAGTGCTGCCCTTCACAAAAACAGTATGGAGTTAATTTGTTGAAAAGCAAGAAGTGACAGACTCAGCACTTGGACAAGTAAAAGCCTGACGTCTCCAGCTGATCCGGGGCCTCACGCACAAGTGCGGTGCACAAACAACATGCACACACCATGTTCCAAACTCGCCGTTGGATGTTCAAAAAGTGAAATGAACATAAAATTGCCACGCCTCACGCACATATCAAGCTTCATGTGAGGATACTTCTGAGGTTCGTCCATTAACACTCAGCGGCGATGCAGCCAAGTCCAAAGCATCGACAGTAAGTACACTACCACCCCTGAAGGGCGAAGTGGGCCCCACATCACCAAATAAGTTCAACATGAGTCGAACGGCAACAGTTTCACAATGACCACGTGGTCTGAACTTATAAAGGCACACGCACAACGATGAAACGTGTGAATCCCGATGGCAGCCGTGGCAGCATCAGGAGGGAACGAGGGTTCAGGGATTCAATGATTCTTTGGCCGACCATGACGACTGGCTCTTCAGCCGTTTCAGAGTTCCAAGATCCATCCTCTTGGAACTTTGCGTGACGAGGAGCCACGCATTCCCTGGTCCCCTACAAATGTACAGTAGTGAAATAAAATTATTCAATAAACAAAAAAACAAAAATATTCCAGATTTTATCCAGCAGTTTTACACCCATTTCAAAGTGAAAATGGTTAACAAAAGTGAACTGCTGCCGCTTTAACCATCAGCTGCAGTCACTCCCACCTGGATGCCTGAATGAGGTCACGACCAAAGAGGAACCAAGAATGTCCACTAGATGCCCTTTCACTGATAAACAACTCAACGTGACTGATTGTGGTCTCCAGGAATGTTCTGTGCCTGGAGACAAGACCTCACCCAACCTTTCACAACAGATATCCAGTTCCTTGGAGTCCACCCACAGAGGAACAGCTGTCATGGTCCAACTATGGGATGGCTGTCCCCATCCAAACGTGTTCTGATTTCATCAAAGTGCTTCTGCAGCTGCAGATACATCTCCAAACATCTCACCAGACTGTCTCTGTTCATAAACGTCAGAAAGAAAAAAAGATGCCTCAAGATGCCATGTGTTGTCCACATGTAGATAACATATCGTCCATGGGGTTCCCTTTGTTGTCGCATATCTCAGTAGACTGAGGCGCTTCAGTCCTGATCTCCGCTGTATTTGGAGCGAGTCCATTTGATCATTGTTTCTGGAGATCGATAGAGGAAGATCAGTTTGGAGTACAGCTCCTCTTCCAGCTCCAGCTCTCCAGTCTCACGCACCTTAAAACACACATTGGTTTTACTGTGGTTACACATTTTGAAAGAGAATCAGAACTATGGCACAGATGATTTCTATGATATATTAAAGTAGAACATTTTATACTCGTTACTCAACAAAACTTGCACTGTTTGTGTTCACACGAACCAGAAAGATGTCAGTGCAGAGCTTCAGGATGCGGTCCACGCAGGGTAGCTCTTCAAACATAATGGAGTGGGAGATCTCACTGAAGAAACCACGCACAAATTTCCCAATGACTAGGACCACAGACACGTACAGGCCCATGATCCTGACAGGAGAGGCCCGAAAAGAAAGAAGACACTCAACGTAATGGGAAGGAATGCCATAACAGCGAACGGTTTGTTGGCTGCCGGGAGCTCGACAATGTCCTTATCATTGCAAAGAAATTTTACTTACCAAATAATCATGACTAGACTATTATCAAAGACAACAATTAGGAATACTTAATTATGACAGTTATGAATGAAGTATAACATTAAGCCAAATTATAATAATGGATTCATCTTCCCTTCACCAAAAGCAGTCATTATTATTGTTGAGCCTACATTACTCTCACACCACAGAAATTAGGTTAATATTGATTTTGTTCACCAAATACACTATATGGCCAAAAGTATTGACTCAAGTGACCTCCCATTCCTGATCCAGAGGGTTCAATATGACCTCTGTTCATCCTTTGCAGCTCTAACAGCTTCAACTCTTCTGGGAAGACTGTCCACAAGGTTTAGGAGTGTGTTTATGGGAATTTGTGACCATTCTCCCAGAAGCACATTTTTGAGGTCACACTGATGTTGGACCAGAAGTCCTGGCTCTCAGTCTCCACTCTGATTCATCCCAAAGGTGTTCTGTCGGGTTAAGGTCAGGACTCTGTGCAGGCCAGTCAAGTTCATCCACACCAGACTCTGTCATCCAGGTCTTCATGGACCTGCTTTGTGCACTGGTGCACAGTCATGTTGGAAGAGGAAGAAGGGGCCAGCTCCAAACTGTTCCCACAAAGTTGGGAGCTGGAATTGTCCAAAAGTTCTTGGTCTGCTGAAGCATTCAGAGTTCCTCTCACTGGAACTGAGGGTCCAAGTCCAGCTCCTGAAGAACAACCCCACACCATCCACCAAACTTTACACTTGGGACAATGCAGTCAGACAAGTACCGTTGTCCTGGCAACCACCAAACCCAGACTGGTCCATCAGATTACCAGATGGAGAAGCTCCATTCATCACTCCAGAGAAGGCGTCTCCACTGGTCCAGAGTCCAGTGGCGGCGTGTTTTACACCACTGCATCTGACACTTTCCATTGCACTTGGTGATGTTTGTCTTGGATGCAGCTGCTCGGCCATGGAAACCCATCCATGAAGCTCTCTGAGCACTGTTCTTGAACTGATCTGAAGGCCACATGAAGGTTGGAGGTCTGTAGACATCGACTCTGCAGAACATTGGTGACCTCTTCGCACTATGCTCCTCAGCGTCCGCTGACCTGCTCCTTCAGTTTACGTGTCCTACCACTTCATGACAGTTGCCTGTGGAACATTTAGGAGCCAGGAAATTTCAGGACTGGATTTGATGCACAAGTGACATCCTGTCACAGTTCCTGCTGGACTTCACTGAGCTTCTGAGAGCGACTCGTTCTTTCACAAATACTTGTAAAAACAGTCTGCATGTTGAGGTGATGGATTTTATACACCTGTGGTCACGGAAGTGACTGGAACACCTGATTCCCATTATTTGGATGGGCGAGTGAATACTTTTGGCAGTATAGTGTACATCAAATGGATCATTTCCCACATTAATCATAGAAAACTTTCCTGTATTGTCAGATATGTGCACATGACCCCCAACTTGAAAGAACAAAGCATCTGAAATTGTAGATATGAACAGGAAATATTGGTGTATTTATCCTACAATGTACATTTCCCATTTGGTACATCCAAATTTTGTTACATTATAGTCATCTCTGTTTGCAGTCAGTAGAAGAAATCTATCACAAATTTAACATGTTTCTCATCTGTTTCTAGTGTTTCTTACCCATATCCAGCCAGGAAGCCCAAGCTGGGAGGGCTGACTTTGTCATTGAAAATGATCATAGGCAGCACACCACAGGAGGAGGGTGTGTTACAGCCTGCAAAGGTAATGTCCCACCACTCCTGGTTCCCATAGCTGCTCAGGGACCTGTCACTCTTCAGGGACAAGGTTATGTTCAGGTAGCCTTCTTCATTACCTACAAGATACATAAGAAAGGTAAATACCAATATCCAAACTAAGGAAACTGTGTGTGAAGATTTTGCTTGGTGGGTTTTGACACCTGCTGGTACCAAAACACGCTGTGGCACATTAATAATAAACCACATTCATCTATAATAAGTTTGTGTTTGTGTCTTTATGTGTTTCTGTAATTGTGTGAACTAGAAATACGCAATTGGTGGTTATAGTTTCACTTGGGGGTGTTCTGGTTCTTTCTGGGGAGGTTCTGGTTCCGTTTGGGATGGTTGTGGTTCTTTCTGGATAGGGTTCTGGTTGTGTTTTAGGTGGTGTTGGTTGTGTTAGGGGTGGTTCTGGCTCTGGGGTGGTTCTGCTTCTCTGTGGGATGGTTCTGGTTTTGTCTGAGGTGGTTTTAGTTCCATTTGGGGTGGTTCTGGTTCTTTCTGGGTAGGTTCTGGTTCCGTTTGGGATGGTTCTGGTTGTGTTTTAGGTGGTTTTAGTTGTGTTAGGGGTGGTTCTGCTTCTCTGTAGGATGGTTCTGGTTTTGTCTGAGGTGGTTTTAGTTCCATTTGGGGTGGTTCTGGTTCTTTCTGGGTAGGTTCTGGTTCCGTTTGGGATGGTTCTGGTTGTGTTTTAGGTGGTGTTGGTTGTGTTAGGGGTGGTTCTGGCTCTGGGGTGGTTCTGCTTCTCTGTGGGATGGTTCTGGCTTTGTCTGAGGTGGTTTTAGTTCCATTTGGGGTGGTTCTGGTTCTTTCTGGGTAGGGTTCTGGTTTCGTTTGGGATGGTTCTGGTTGTGTTTTAGGTGGTTTTGGTTGTGTTAGGGGTGGTTCTGCTTCTCTGTAGGATGGTTCTGGTTTTGTCTGAGGTGGTTTTAGTTCCATTTGGGGTGGTTCTGGTTCTTTCTGGGTAGGTTCTGGTTCCGTTTGGGATGGTTCTGGTTGTGTTTTAGGTGGTTTTGGTTGTGTTAGGGGTGGTTCTGGCTCTGGGGTGGTTCTGGTTCTGTTGGGGATGGTTCTGTTTTCTGTCTCAGGTGGTTCTGGTTCTGTCTGGGGTGGTTCTGATTGTTATCCCTCACTGAGGTCTCAAAGACAAAGTCTTCAAGGGTGTCTAAAGATAACACCACGCCATGGATGATTGTAAGGGCCCTGCACTTTTATGTTTTTGTGTGGGAGTTCACAGAAGAACCTCAAGGCCCTTGCGGCAGAACAGACTGCCGCTGTCAAAGCTGCAGAGCGTAATGGATGGACACTCAGGTAATGTTTTGGACACAAAGTGCACCTGGTAGTAAGTCTTATAACACTACAGTGCTGAGTAGGCTGTTGGTCACCAAGCTGCAGCTTGAAAGTCGTTCTGTCAAAAGAAAATAAATTCTGGCAGGTGACTCTGCAACACGGACAGGACCAAATCTCTTCTCTATTTTGAAGTGTATCACTGGTTTAATGCCTTCTTACCTAAAACAAAGAGAACCTGTTGACTTGTTTGGGTGTATTCATGTCTCCTTCCATGGATATATAATCTGATTCAGCACAGCACTGTCGGTTCCTGAAGTATTTGGCAATGAGAGTTTTTTATGATTTTACCACCACAGTGAATTTGGAATGAAACCTTGGCTATAGTGTTCTTCTCATCAATGAAACGATTTTGTGATCAGACTTGAATTGTCTTCCACTGTTCTCCAGATCTACTGATACTGAGCTCATCATAGTTTCCACACCTAAGGTTTCTGTTGTCTGTCTCATAGCTTTATGTTATATTTTCAGCCTAACAATGGCCTCCATCACTTGTATTAAGAGCTCCAAAAAAAGTCCTTTATTGACTCTCCTGATTAACAACAACCATGATCCTGGACCCACTGCAATTCATTCATTGTGGGGTTGGAATCGAAGATGCCATCAGAGCCAGTGACTTTAAGAAACTAAACAAACTGGTAAAGAAGACTGGTTCTGTTCTGGACCCTCTGGA
This sequence comes from Xenentodon cancila, assembly GCA_014839995.1. NCBI lineage: Eukaryota > Metazoa > Chordata > Actinopteri > Beloniformes > Belonidae > Xenentodon > Xenentodon cancila. The sequence continues at coordinate 28,509,507 of CM026208.1, read as the reverse complement.
GCTGACTGTGAGAAGGAGGATACTTCATAAAATGAAGATCATCATGGACAGCATCCTCTTCACAACCCAGTGATTCAATACCAGTGTTTTCAGTATCCTTCAGACCGCTACAAGAGATCTATCAGACAGGGGAGTTTTCAGACCTCTACAGGAGATCCATCAGACCGCTACAGAAGATCCTTCAGACAGAAGATCCTTCAGACAAAAGATCCTTCAGACAAAAGATCCTTCAGACAAAAGATCCTTCAGACAGGAGATCCTTCAGACATGAGATCCTTGAGACAGAAGATCCTTCAGACAAGAGAGCCTTCAGACAGCTACAGGAGATCCTTCAGACAGGAGATCCTTTAGACTGCTACAGGAGATCCTTCGGACCGCTACAGGAGATCCTTCAGACAGGAGATCCTTCAGACAGGAGATCCTTTAGACCGCTACAGGAGATCCTTTAGACTACTACAGGAGAATTATCAGACAGCTCCAGGAGATTCTTCAGACAGGAGATCCTTCAGACAGGAGATCCTTCAGACAGGAGATTCTTTAGACAGGAGATCCTTTAGACCGCTACAGGAGATTCATCAGACAGCTACAGGAGATTCATCAGACAGCTACAGGAGATCCTTAAGACAGGAGAGCCTTCAGACAGCTACAGGAGATCCTTCAGACAGGAGATCCTTTAGACTGCTACAGGAGATCCTTCAGACCGCTACAGGAGAATTACCAGACAGCTACAGGAGATCCTTCAGACAGGAGATCCTTTAGACCGCTACAGGAGATCCTTCAGTAAGGAGATCCTTTAGACTGCTACAGGAGATCCTTCAGACCGCTACAGGAGAATTACCAGACAGCTACAGGAGATCATTCAGACAGGAGATCCTCCAGACCGCTACTGGAGAATTATCAGACAGCTACAGGAGATCCTTTCAGACAGTAGATCCTTTAGACCGCTACAGGCGATCCTTCAGACAGGAGATCCTTTAGACTGCTACAGGAGATCCTTTAGACTGCTACAGGAGATCCTTCAGACCGCTACAGGATAATTACCAAACAGCTACAGGAGATCCTTCAGACAAGAGATCCTTTAGACTGCTACAGGAGATCCTTCAGACAGGAGATCCTTTAGACTGCTACAGGAGATCCTTCGGACCGCTACAGGAGATCCTTCAGACAGGAGATCCTTCAGACAGGAGATCCTTTAGACCGCTACAGGAGATCCTTTAGACTACTACAGGAGAATTATCAGACAGCTCCAGGAGATCCTTCAGACAGGAGATCCTTCAGACAGGAGATCCTTCAGACAGGAGATTCTTTAGACAGGAGATCCTTTAGACCGCTACAGGAGATTCATCAGACAGCTACAGGAGATTCATCAGACAGCTACAGGAGATCCTTCAGACAGGAGATCCTTTAGCCCACTACAGGAGACCCTTCAGACAGGAGATCCTTTAGACCGCTACAGGAAATCCTTTAGACCGCTACAGGAGAATTATCAGACAACTATAGGAGATCCTCCAGACAGGAGATCCTTTAGACTGCTACTGGAAATCCTTCAGACAGAAGATCCTTTAGACTGCTACAGGAGATCCTTCAGACAGGAGATCCTTTAGACTGCTACAGGAGATCCTTCAGACCGCTACAGGAGATCCTTCAGACCGCTACAGGAGAATTATCAGACAGCTACAGGAGATCCTTCAGACAGGAGATCCTTTAGACAGGAGATCCTTTAGACCGCTACAAGAGATTCATCAGACAGCTCCAGGAGATCCTTTAGACAGTAGATCCTTTAGACAGATACGGGAGATCCTTTAGACAGGAGATCCTTTAGACCGCTACAGGAGATTAATCAGACAGCTACAGGAGATCCTTCAGACAGGAGATCCTTTAGACCGCTACAGGAGATCCTTTCAGACAGGAGATCCTTTAGACTGCTATGGGAGATCCTTCAGACAGGAGATCCTTTAGACCGCTACAGGAGATCCTTTCAGACCACTACAGGAGATCCTTTCAGACAGGAGATCCTTTAGACTGCTATGGGAGATCCTTCAGACAGGAGATCCTTTAGACCGCTACAGGAGATCCTTTCAGACCACTACAGGAGATCCTTTCAGACAGGAGATCCTTTAGACTGCTATGGGAGATCCTTCAGACAGGAGATCCTTTCAGACAGGAGATCCTTTAGACTGCTATGGGAGATCCTTCAGACAGGAGATCCTTTAGACCACTACAGGAGTTCCTTTCAGACCACTACAGGAGATCCTTTCAGACAGCCACAGGAGATCTAATCAATTACTGTAACAATTAATTTCCCTTCAGGGATTAATAATAAAGTATTTTTGAATTAAACTGAATCTCAATACATGGTATCCTGGTACCCTCTATGTATTTAATTTGCCTTAAAATAAACAGTGGTCGGACAACAGGTAGACAATTAATATATTTTCAATTAATTATCCAAAAACATTTGAGCCTCTGAAAATGAAGGTGCTTTGATTAAAGCGGCTGTACTTTCTAAATGGTAAATGCCATATTTTTTGTGAAGCCTCATAAACTCCACCACAATGAAAATTTGCACATTGATCATTATTTTCATTGTGGTGGAGGCAAATTCATAAAAACTATCTTTATCCAAAAATGTCTGGAACCATCTGTACTTTTGATTTTCTTTTCTTGCCATACATACAACTAGTGGTGCATTTTGTACATCAGTAAGTCTTTGAACTGACCATCATACAGCTGACTAACGGGTTTGGCTTCAGCTCCATTGGGGGCTCGGATGTAATTGGGGAACATATTGGGAACGAACCTGTGAAAGAAAAAGATAACAACTGGCAGATACAATTGTATGTCTTAAAAGTATAGACGAATTGTAATTATAAAACATTGTTCCGGTGAGTAAACCTACACAGGCTCAGAGCGATTGCCGACAAGCAGTGAAGCCAGATCTGCTCTGACTGGATTTCCAGGTTCCAGGTCTATGGAATGCTTGTCAAAGGTGTGTTCAACAGTCCCACCTTTACCCAAGTCTCTGTCAGAAAAAACAGATTTTAGTAATCAAAACATTTAACATCAGTAATCTAGCAGAAAATAGTTTTGCAGACGGATATGAAGAAACAATAAAGGCTTTTATAATTACAAAAAAAAACTATATATACACACACGCAGACACACACGCACACACACACAGACACGCGCACACACACACGCAGACACACGCGCACACACACACACAGACACGCGCACACACACACGCAGACATACACGCACACACACGCAGACACACGCAGACACACACGCAGACACACGCGCACACACACGCAGACACACGCACACAGACACGCGCACACACAGACCATATTTGAGAAGTCATCTTAATGGTTGGTAATGAATACGGGTAGTTTAAGGATAGTACTACCTCTGAAAGTTCCAGGAGAGGCGAAGTGTGAGGTCAACAGGACTGCCCAGTAGTTCTTTAATGACTTCTTGTCTGCTGGGGGGGCTGATTCTCCAGACTGAGCCCGAGCTGCCTTCGATCATGGCTGTCACAATGTCTTCATAGCTGTACAGAGTGATGAACTGCATGGCCACCTAATCAGAGGTAGTCACAAAACTCAGTATACAACAGCAGAGATTTGCCTTTTACTAAAGTACTTTTATATACAGTGAACTTAGTAAAAAGCAGTGATAAGAAAACTGATAGATTTGTTAGTATGGCAGGTTGATATTAGTGCTAACAGAAGGGAAGAAGTGCCACAAAATCCAATTAAAATATTTCAAGTCAACCCAACACAAAAGTAATGAGTTAGTGTTTGGTAGATTATTTCTTCATTGTAACAATGCTACTTGGTAATAAATCTTCCTCCGGTGGAAAGCCTGCTTATTTCCCTCTTAAATGGCGCCACGCTTGTCAGGAACGTGCATTTGTGGGAGGAGCAGCAGAGCTGAGGATGCGGGTTGGACCCATGGAAAATGTGGAAAACACACATTGTCAATTTAACAGGAGCTTCAGTAGCAGGCGGAAGAACCAAACAGCCACAACAACCTGGCACCTCCTCCTCATGCTGGTCACCCGCCGGGTCACGCTGCTGTGGGACGACCTCCCATTCTTCAACCAGCAATTGTCCTACTCAATTCAGTTCATTTATTTTTTATTTATATAGCATCTATTACAACACAAGTTGTCTCCAGGATCTTTCCAGAGACCAGATCACGACCCCGATCAATTATTACATAAACAACGGCAGGTAAAAACTCCCCTAGTGGAAGAAAAACCTTAAACCAAACAGTGAAACCTGGATCAGGACCTGGATCATAAGGGGGGACCCTCTTGCTGAAGACCAGCCGGGTAGAACAGGAAAAGGGAGATCAGAATAAGAGAATGAAGAGCAGAGAGAAGAGACACAGACACACCGTCAAAGGTACATAAGACCAGATCCATCAGTATAATCATCTGTCAGCAGCAGAACTCAGACTTCCATGTTTATATGGGTGATATATGTATAGTTGCTGGACTACATAGACGAGGATGCAGGTCAGGATGTCAGCAGGTCTCCAACAGAGACATCTACACAGACAGGTGGAGGTAACACTGGGATGGTCAGAGGTGGAACTGCAGGTCAGGATGTCAGCAGGTCTCCAACAGAGACATCTACACAGACAGGTGGAGGTAACACTGGGATGGTCAGAGGTGGGACTGCAGGTCAGGATGTCAGCAGGTCTCCAACAGAGACGTCTACACAGACAGGTGGAGGTAACACTGGGATGGTCAGAGGTGGAACTGCAGGTCAGGATGAAACTCCTGAGGATCTGGTCTACAGAACATGTACTGAAGAGGAAAAGAAGGGCCAGACCAGCACAAAAAACTACCAGAACAATGGACCACAATTAAGTTTATGGGATATTGTTAATAAATGAGGGTTGAGGTGAAGAAGGAAAAGGGAGACAGAAGAGGTGAGGGGCACCAGTCAGTGGATCATGTAGGTGTCCCCCTGCAGCAGGTCTACAGCAGCAGGTCCAGGATGAAGCTGTGTTGAAGACCAGCTGCTCTAGTCTGGTCCTGCAGCTGCAGCTGTGACTACTGGTCCTGACACACTAAACTTTACACCAACTAGATGTTTTACTAAACACAAATGTTTGAAGTTTGGTTTTAAAGGTGGAGGTGGTGTCAGCCTCCTTCACCCAAACTGGAAACTGGTTCCATAGTGATGGTTCCTGACAGCAGAAGACGGTCCTCCAGATCTACATCTGGATCTTCTAGGAACTACGAGTAAACCTCTGAGAACGGAGAACTCTGTTAAGAAACAATGCCAAACAATGCTGTAAGGTGGTTTTGTGGAACACCAGCTTCAAGTAGCTCAATGGCACGGGCCAGATCCAGATCCAGATCAGTCAAATGTAGCCTGCCAATTCTTGGAGCAGAGACGTTTGACTGACGACTCCAGCAGGGCCCAGACGTTCAAAACGAGTAATTGCAACAGCAAAATAAGCTGTTTGGCATTGAAGGTTGAAGGTTGGCAAACTTTTCCTGGACATCCTCAGCTCTGCTCTTCCACACATCCTCAGCTCTGCTGCCCGTCCCACAAATGCAGGTTCCTGACAAATGTGCGCCATTTAAAAAGGAAATCGGCCCACCAGGCAGTGGCTGTGGGCATTTCTTCAACTTCGGCGACTCCCTTATGCTCTGACCTGACTCTAGACTGTTTTGTTCCTGTTGACCTCCCTGACCTGACTCTAGACCGTTTGGTTCCTGTAGACCTCCCTGACCTGACTCTAGACTCTTTGGTTCCTGTAGACCTCCCTGACCTGACTCTAGACTGTTTTGTTCCTGTAAACCTCCCTGACCTGACTCTAGACTGTTTGGTTCCTGTAGACCTCCCTGACCTGACTCTGGACTGTTTGGTTCCTGTAGACCTCCCTGACCTGACTCTAGACTGTTTTGTTCCTGTTGACCTCCCTGACCTGACTCTAGACTGTTTGGTTCCTGTAGAGCTCCCTGACCTGACTCTAGACTCTTTGGTTCCTGTAGACCTCCCTGACCTGACCTTAGACCGTTTGGTTCCTGTAGACCTCCCTGACCTGACTCTAGACTCTTTGGTTCCTGTAGACCTCCCTGACCTGACTCTAGACTGTTTAGTTCCTGTAGACCTCCCTGACCTGACTCTAGACTGTTTGGTTCCTGTAGACCTCCCTGACCTGACTCTAGACTGTTTGGTTCCTGTAGACCTCCCTGACCCGACTCTAGACTGTTTAGTTCCTGTAGACCTCCCTGACCCGACTCTAGACTGTTTGGTTCCTGTAGACCTCCCTGACCTGACTCTAGACTGTTTGGTTCCTGTAGAGCTCCCTGACCTGACTCTAGACTTTTTGGTTCCTGTAGACCTCCCTGACCTGACCTTAGACCGTTTGGTTCCTGTAGACCTCCCTGACCTGACTCTAGACTCTTTGGTTCCTGTAGACCTCCCTGACCTGACTCTAGACTGTTTTGTTCCTGTAGACCTCCATGACCTGACTCTAGACCGTTTGGTTCCTGTAGACCTCCCTGACCTGACTCTAGACTGTTTGGTTCCTGTAGACCTCCCTGACCTGACTCTAGACTCTTTGGTTCCTGTAGACCTCCCTGACCTGACTCTAGACTGTTTTGTTCCTGTAGACCTCCATGACCTGACTCTAGACCGTTTGGTTCCTGTAGACCTCCCTGACCTGACTCTAGACTGTTTGGTTCCTGTAGACCTCCCTGACCCGACTCTAGACTGTTTGGTTCCTGTAGACCTCCCTGACCTGACTCTAGACTGTTTGGTTCCTGTAGAGCTCCCTGACCTGACTCTAGACTCTTTGGTTCCTGTAGACCTCCCTGACCTGACCTTAGACCGTTTGGTTCCTGTAGACCTCCCTGACCTGACTCTAGACTGTTTGGTTCCTGTAGACCTCCCTGACCTGACTCTAGACTGTTTTGTTCCTGTAGACCTCCATGACCTGACTCTAGACCGTTTGGTTCCTGTAGACCTCCCTGACCTGACTCTAGACTGTTTGGTTCCTGTAGACCTCCCTGACCCGACTCTAGACTGTTTTGTTCCTGTTGACCTCTCTGACCTGACTCTAGACTGGTTGTTTCCTGTAGACCTCCATGACCTGACCTCAGTAGTCAATAGATCTAAATCATCCCAGCTCGACTACTTAAAAATGTTTTCTCTCTTATTGGTGCGACAATACTGGACCAGATCAACTTGTCCCTGGTCTTGGGATATGTGCCACAGGCTTTTAAAGTCGCAGTAATCAAACCACCCAGACATTTTAACTAATTATGGACCGATTTCCAACCTTCCATTTATCTCTAAAATTCAGAGAAAAGGTCGTTGCAGCAGCTGTGTGACCATTTGTATAGAAATGATCTATTTGAAGTTCTTCAGTCAGGGTTCAGATGCATCATAGACCAGAAACAGCACTGGTTCAAGTCTCCAATGACCTTCTTATGGCCTCAGATAATGGGTTAGTGTCAATACTGGTTCTGCTGGACCTCAGATAATGGGTTGGTGTCCATACTGGTTCTGCTGGACCTCAGATAATGGGTTGGTGTCCATACTGGTTCTGCTGGACCTCAGATAATGGGTTAGTGTCCATACTGGTTCTGCTGGACCTCAGATAATGGGTTAGTGTCCATACTGGTTCTGCTGGACCTCAGATAATGGGTTGGTGTCCATACTGGTTCTGCTGGACCTCAGATAATGGGTTGGTGTCCATACTGGTTCTGCTGGACCTCAGATAATGGGTTAGTGTCCATACTGGTTCTGTTGGACCTCAGATAATGGGTTAGTGTCCATACTGGTTCTGCTGGACCTCAGATAATGGATTAGTGTCCATACTAGTTCTGCTGGACCTCAGCGCTGCTTTTGATACTATAGATCTCAGCATTTTACTGCAGAGACTAGAGTATGTTGTTGGGATTAAAGGGACAGCTCTAGATTGGTTTAAATCATATCTGTCTGATAGATTCCAGTTTCTTCGTGTTCATGAGGTTTCTTCCGTACAGACGAGGGTCTGCTATGGTGTCCTGCAGGGTTCAGTTCTAGGGCCAATCCTGTTCAGTTTATACATGCAGCCCTTGGGAAGTATTATCCGGAACCACAACATTAATTTTCATTGTTATGCTGATGATACGCAGCTGTATCTGTCTATGAAGATGAAACAGAACCATTAGACAAACTTCAGATGTGTCTTAAGGACATCAAGGACTGGATGTCCAGAAATTTTTTGCTACTAAATTCTGATAAAACAGAAGTTGTTGTTTGTGGTCCCAAACACCAGGAAGGGATTAGATGGTGTTGCGATGGCCTCCAGTAAAACTGTGAGAAACCTTGGTGTTATATTTGATCAGGATTTGTCATTTAAACAGCATATTAATCAGGTTTGTAAAACTGCGTTTTTCCACCTCCGTAATATCGCAAAGATCAGGAGCATCCTCTCCCAGAGTGATGCTGGAAAACTAATTCACTCGTTCGTAACTTCTAGACTAGATTACTGTAACGTGTTGTTGGCTGGATGTCCAAGTAATTCTCTGAACAGCCTCCAGATGATCCAAAATGCAGCAGCGCGAGTGCTGACAGGAACCAACAAGAGAGACCACGTCTCTCCAGTTTTAGCTTCCCTCCATTGGCTCCCTGTAAAATTTAGAATCCAATTCAAAATTTTATTACTGGCATATAAAGTCCAAAATGGCCTAACGCTGCGATATTTGCAAGACCTGATAGTACCGTACGTTCCTAATAGAGCTCTCCGTTCTCAGAGTGCAGGTTTACTCGTAGTTCCTAGAAGATCCAGATGTAGATCTGGAGGACGGCTTTCTGTTATCAGGCACCATCACTCTGGAACCAACTTCCAGTTTGGGTGAAGGAGGCTGACACCACCTCCACCTTTAAAACTAAACTTCAAACATTTCTGTTTAATAAAGCATATAGTTAGTGTATATTTAGTACCTTAATGTGTCAGGGCCAGTAGTCAAAGCTGCAGCTACAGGACCAGATTAGAGCAGCTCATCTTAAACAGCTTCGGTGTAGATATGCTGCTGTAGACCTGCTGCAGGGGGCACCAACATGATCCACTGAGTGGTGCCTTTCACCTCCTCTGTTTCTCTTTGCCTTCTCTGTCTCTTCTTCACCTCAACCCTCAATTTATTAACAGTATCCCATAAACTTAATTGTGGTCCATTGTTCTTGTAGTTTGTTGTGCTTGTCTGGCCCTTCTTTTCCTCTTCTTTGCATGTCCTGCGGACCAGAACCTCAGGAGCTGCTTGCTGACCTGCAGTTCCACCTCTGACCATCCCAGTGTCTGCCTCCACCTGTCTGTGTGGATGTCTGTTGGATGCTTGCTGACACCCCGACATGCAGTCCTCATCCCCTTGTATCACCGTCTATCCATATATCACCCATATTCACAGAAGTCTAATTGGACTACTGATGATAGTTACTATTGTATCCTGTCTTGTACCTTTGACGGTGTCTCTATGTCTCTATTCTTTCTTATTTCTTGTTCTACCCAGCTGGTCTTCGGCAGGAGGGTCCCCCCTCATGATCCAGGTCCTGGTCCAGGTTTCTTCCCTCTTAAAGGTGAGTTTTTCCTGCCATCGTTTGGCTTAAGGTTTTTCTCCCACTAGGGAAGTTTTTACCTGCCGTTGTTTATGTAATAACATTTGCGTCCTACGACATTCACCTCACACAACATTCACGTCATGGTCCAGACAGATCCAAACTGTTGACAGCGCTTTTTTCTATCACACTGCAGACAATGTGGGGTCCAGTGTGTTCCCCAAGGCCGCTTTGACATATGTACTACACATCCAGCAATCAATCCATCAACTTTCAGGTTGGCAGACAACTGCCAAGCGTCAATAATCACTGATCCCCACCAACTGTTTTTACACACATGTCTCTATTCTTTCTTATTTCTTGCTCTACCCGGCTGGCCTTCGGCAGGAGGGTCCCCCCTCATGAGCCAGGTCCTGCTCAAGGTTTCTTCCCTCTTAAAGGGGAGTTTTTCCTGCCACTGTTTGGCTTAAGGTTTTTCTTCCTCTAGGGGAGTTGCCTCTGCGCCTAGAGACAACGTGTGTTGTAATAGACGCTATATAAATAAAATTGAATTGAATTGAATTGAAATAACAGGCCTTCCAATGGAAGAAGATGTATTACCAAGAAGCAAACAAATGATCTACCAAACACAAATTTCCCTACTTTCTGTGCTAAGTTTATATAGTTAACCTATTTTGTATTTGGAGTTTTAAATTTACACAAGAGAAATAAGGGATATGGACATAAGCTGGCTGACAGGCTGCAAAGAAAATATATCGTCTTCTGGTGAATCTCTGTGCTCACTACAGAAAGTACTACACACAGTAAGAGAACATTAAAGTAGTGTATGTTATTAGAACAATCAGTACGCACAGCATTGTCTCCAAATTTTTGGGTGAGTTCATCATATTGAGTGACTGTAAAGGGTTGGATCGACTGCTGCTGTACACTCATGGTGAATAAGGGCTGGAACAGAAAAAAATCATGCATGGGTTACAGACATTCTGGAGTAAAGTTTCAATATATCACCATTTGAACCTTACGTACAATACACAGATAATATATGATGAAGCCTCGTTCCTTCTGCTTGCCTCATACTTCCGTTTAAAGAGCTTTACAGCTGCAGGATGACCACACATGACCACAGTTGGAGTTTTTGAGGGGGAACATGTATGTTAGGTAAGTTTAGTTAAAAAGAAGGGGGACGCCATCTGAGAATGCACATTTTTACTCAAACTTTCAGGGTCCATAAGGATTTATGGGGTCAACATCAGCATCAACGCAGCTCAGGTGGGTTTTACAACACACCTTTAAACAGAAACTGTATAGACTCTTTGCTGCTAACTTTACTTCAGTACACTGTGCATTTACACATTATAACTTTAGAACAACATACCGCTGAGAGGAATATAGTGTGCTTAGTAGTGGATTACCTCGTAACCTCCCAGTTTGACAGTGACTGTGACATCAATGGGGTGGTTGACCACACCCACCACTGATCTGACCAATGAAATGAAGAGGAGTGGGAACCAGATGATGCAGATCAAGAAGAAGATGATTAGTCCGCCCATGCCATATTTTACAATCTTCTTCTTCTTCTGTCCTTTAGGTTGGGGGTATTTCTGAGGGAACATATGTGTGTGTGTGTGTGTATATATATATGTATATATATATATATATATATATATATATATATATACACACACACACACACACACACACACACACACACACACACACACACACACACACACACACAGTGAGAGCATTAGCAGTCAGAGCATTGGCACACTTTTTCACAACTGTCTGATAAATTCAACAACATTTTCATACAGGTGCCAGTATTAAGTAGTATTGAGTAGTATTGAGTAGTATTGAGTAGTATTGAGTAGTATTGAGTAGTATTGAGCAGTATTGAGTAGTATTGAGTAGTATTGAGTAGTATTGAGTAGTATTGAGTAGTATTGAGCAGTATTGAGTAGTATTGAGTAGTATTGAGTAGTATTGAGGCTTAGTATTGAGTATATGAGTATTCCCTTAGAAATGCTGCCATAAGCGACGTGCCGATTCTTGGACCAGACACCTATTGTAGCAGGGCCTGGCCTGTCAGCACCTGTCAGCACCTGTCAGCACCTGGCAGCACCTGTCAGCACCTGTCAGCACCTGGCAGCACCTGGCAGCACCTGTCAGCACCTGGCAGCACCTGTCAGCACCTGGCAGCACCTGTCAGCACCTGTCAGCACCTGGCAGCACCTGTCAGCACCTGGCAGCACCTGTCAGCACCTGTCAGCACCTGTCAGCACCTGGCAGCACCTGTCAGCACCTGTCAGCACCTGGCAGCACCTGGCAGCACCTGTCAGCACCTGGCAGCACCTGTCAGCACCTGTCAGCACCTGGCAGCACCTGGCAGCACCTGGCAGCACCTGGCAGCAACTGGGGGTACCAGGAGCTCAGAACACCAGCTAATATCATCAGCATGCAGCCCTGCAGAACCAGGTTTGGCTGCAGTTCCTCGACTGACCGTAGAGTCTCCAAAACGAGTCTCTATCAACTCCCATGTCCAACCATGAGGGGGTGAACTGTTTTGTACCACGCCAGGAGTTTATATCAAACAAGAAATGTATTTCTAATATGATTGGGTGTCAGTCGGCTCAGCCAGTCACTAGCCGTTATTACTTTCTTATTTGTAATCGTCATACTGCCCCCTTCACGAAGCAACCACGTTTATATTAACCCGGCATCGGCTAAATGCCATCAAATCGAAATGTTTATATGATTTATCCTGCTGGAAAATTCTCACAGCACCTCTGCAGATATTTCGGCGGAGTTCAGTCGAAGGAGGTGGGGCAAAGCTAACTTTGATTGACATGGCGGCTGACTGCGCCCTGTACGAAGGAAAACGCTTCCAAACCACTGGGTCACGTGACGGAATGCTTCGTCCACTGTTATATATTGCCCATGGGTCCAACCCCCATCCTCAGCTCTGCTGCTCCTCCCACAAATTTATATTCCTACCTTCTCCGTTTCACGGCTGCATTTAATGATGAAGATGTTGGCATAAATATCCTCCACACTCATCCAGTTGGACAGAGAAAGGGTGGTGTCGGTCCAAACCCAGTCCATCACGGCTCGCAGTTCCACCAGGAACGGCACCAGGCGGAATCTGCACAAACATACACTAGACTATATTTTCTTTTTTCAAGTTACATCACATATACATTCTGACACTGTCACTGACAAAGGCTGAAGGCTCTTTTCATGTCTTCACAGTGGATCTACAATGACATTTCTTGGCCATTTGAGGGGAAAAAAAATAAAATCCTAGACATGGTGGAGAAGTCAGCGGCTACAATTCTGAAAAGAACGTTACAACTTCATAAACTAAAACAATAAACAACTACAGAAGCCAAATATTCTTTATTATAATATTAAAAAAATACTTAAAACATAGTCTGTAATCATCTTATTACATTTTAACTTACTCTTAATTCAACAGAAGGTAAATGCTCTTGTCCCTGGCCTTAAATCATCAGCATCTGCAAATGGTGCAGCCTGTTTCAATCTGGTTTAGCTGTTCCTTTTTGTGTGTACTTGAAGACCTGGTCCTGAAAGGTCTGAAGATCAGGTTCATTAATGTGAGGACCTGGTCCTGTGAAGGCCTCATTAATGTAAAGACCTGGTCCTGTGAAGGCCTCATTAATGTGAGGATCTGGTCCTGTGAAGGCCTCATTAATGTAAAGACCTGGTCCTGTGAAGGCCTCATTAATGTGAGGACCTGGTCCTGTGAAGGCCTGCTTGTGAGGACCTGGTCCTGTGAAGGCCTCATTAATGTAAAGACCTGGTCCTGTGAAGGCCTCATTAATGTAAAGACCTGGTCCTGTGAAGGCCTCATTAATGTAAAGACCTGGTCCTGTGAAGGCCTCATTAATGTAAAGACCTGGTCCTGTGAAGGCCTCATTAATGTGAGGACCTGGTCCTGTGAAGGCCTCATTAATGTAAAGACCTGGTCCTGTGAAGGCCTCATTAATGTGAGGACCTGGTCCTGTGAAGGCCTGCTTGTGAGGACCTGGTCCTGTGAAGGCCTCATTAATGTAAAGACCTGGTCCTGTGAAGGCCTCATTAATGTAAAGACCTGGTCCTGTGAAGGCCTCATTAATGTAAAGACCTGGTCCTGTGAAGGCCTCATTAATGTAAAGACCTGGTCCTGTGAAGGCCTCATTAATGTAAAGACCTGGTCCTGTGAAGGCCTCATTAATGTGAGGACCTGGTCCTGTGAAGGCCTGCTTGTGAGGACCTGGTCCTGTGAAGGCCTCATTAGTGTGAAGACCTGGTCCTGTGAAGGCCTGCTTGTGAAGACCTGGTCCTGAAAGGTCTGAAGATCAGGTTCATTAATGTAAAGACCTGGTCCTGTGAAGGCCTCATTAATGTGAGGACCTGGTCCTGTGAAGGCCTGCTTGTGAGGACTTGGTCCTGTGAAGGCCTCATTAATGTAAAGACCTGGTCCTGTGAAGGCCTCATTAATGTGAGGACCTGGTCCTGTGAAGGCCTCATTAATGTAAAGACCTGGTCCTGTGAAGGCCTCATTAATGTGAGGACCTGGTCCTGTGAAGGCCTCATTAATGTAAAGACCTGGTCCTGTGAAGGCCTGCTTGTGAGGACCTGGTCCTGTGAAGGCCTGCTTGTGAGGACCTGGTCCTGTGAAGGCCTGCTTGTGAAGACCTGGTCCTGTGAAGGCCTCATTAATGTGAGGACCTGGTCCTGTGAAGGCCTCATTAATGTGAGGACCTGGTCCTGTGAAGGCCTGCTTGTGAAGACCTGGTCCTGTGAAGGCCTCATTAATGTAAAGACCTGGTCCTGTGAAGGCCTCATTAATGTAAAGACCTGGTCCTGTGAAGGCCTCATTAATGTGAGGACCTGGTCCTGTGAAGGCCTGCTTGTGAGGACCTGGTCCTGTGAAGGCCTCATTAATGTGAGGACCTGGTCCTGTGAAGGCCTGCTTGTGAGGACCAGGTCCTGTGAAGGCCTGCTTGTGAAGACCTGGTCCTGAAAGGTCTGAAGATCAGGTTCATTAATGTAAAGACCTGGTCCTGTGAAGGCCTCATTAATGTGAGGACCTGGTCCTGTGAAGGCCTGCTTGTGAAGACCTGGTCCTGAAAGGTCTGAAGATCAGGTTCATTAATGTAAAGACCTGGTCCTGTGAAGGCCTCATTAATGTGAGGACCTGGTCCTGTGAAGGCCTGCTTGTGAGGACCAGGTCCTGTGAAGGCCTGCTTGTGAAGACCTGGTCCCGTGAAGGCCTGCTTGTGAGGACCAGGTCCTGTGAAGGCCTGCTTGTGAAGACCTGGTCCTGAAAGGTCTGAAGATCAGGTTTATTAATGTAAAGACCTGGTCCTGTGAAGGCCTCATTAATGTGAGGACCTGGTCCTGTGAAGGCCTCATTAATGTGAGGACTTGGTCCCGTGAAGGCCTGCTTGTGAGGACCTGGTCCTGTGAAGGCCTCATTAATGTGAGGACCTGGTCCTGTGAAGGCCTGCTTGTGAGGACCAGGTCCTGTGAAGGCCTGCTTGTGAAGACCTGGTCCTGAAAGGTCTGAAGATCAGGTTTATTAATGTAAAGACCTGGTCCTGTGAAGGCCTCATTAATGTGAGGACTTGGTCCCGTGAAGGCCTGCTTGTGAGGACCTGGTCCTGTGAAGGCCTCATTAATGTGAGGACCTGGTCCTGTGAAGGCCTGCTTGTGAGGACCAGGTCCTGTGAAGGCCTGCTTGTGAAGACCTGGTCCTGAAAGGTCTGAAGATCAGGTTTATTAATGTAAAGACCTGGTCCTGTGAAGGCCTCATTAATGTGAGGACTTGGTCCCGTGAAGGCCTGCTTGTGAGGACCTGGTCCTGTGAAGGCCTCATTAATGTGAGGACCTGGTCCTGTGAAGGCCTGCTTGTGAGGACCAGGTCCTGTGAAGGCCTGCTTGTGAAGACCTGGTCCTGAAAGGTCTGAAGATCAGGTTCATTAATGTAAAGACCTGGTCCTGCAAAAGGCCTCATTAATGTGAGGATCTGGTCCTGCGAAGGCCTCATTAATGTGAGGACCTGGTCCTGTGAAGGCCTCATTAATGTGAGGACCTGGTCCTGTGAAGGCCTGCTTGTGAGGACCAGGTCCTGTGAAGGCCTGCTTGTGAAGACCTGGTCCTGAAAGGTCTGAAGATCAGGTTCATTAATGTAAAGACCTGGTCCTGCAAAAGGCCTCATTAATGTGAGGACCTGGTCCTGTGAAGGCCTCATTAATGTGAGGACCTGGTCCCGTGAAGGCCTCATTAATGTGAGGACCTGGTCCCGTGAAGGCCTGCTTGTGAGGACTTGGTCCTGTGAAGGCCTCATTAATGTAAAGACCTGGTCCTTTGAAGGCCTCATTAATGTGAGGACCTGGTCCTGTGAAGACCTGCTTGTGAGGACTTGGTCCCGTGAAGGCCTGCTTGTGAGGACCCGGTCCCGTGAAGGCCTGCTTGTGAGGACCCGGTCCCGTGAAGGCCTGCTTGTGAGGATTATTGTCTGGCTCATAGTATTTTGTTGTTGTTTTTTCCCCTCAAATGACACAAATCTACTGTGGGATGGATCGGATCCTTGAAGAACAATACGTGTTCCATATTTCATCAAGAACAGCAGTGTGTCCAGACACACCAGTACAGTTAAAGACCAACATTCTCTGTGTCCATACCCCTGGAAAAGGAACAGGTTGAGGTGATTGTATTTCTTAGTGAGGAAGTTGCCGAGGATACGTGTGGGGTACCCGCAGCGGATCTGATAGGCCGACAGGCCGAAGTAAATACACTTCACAAAGTACCAGAGCTGGGCCACAAAGTTTTGGTTGAACTTCCTGAATAAGCAGAAAAACAACAGAATAGATGATCATTAAATCAGACATACAATAGTATTGCTGAGAGAGAAGAAATCTGTTTGGGACCTTTTCTCAGTTTGCCAGTATCTGTTTGAAAATGAAAAATAACTCATGAACTCAAGATCTGGGTCTGTCTTCTGTTTGCAATTTTGTTCAGATCAATTGACAGTAAGTTTTAAAACAGCATCACACGGTGGATGAAGGTCAAATTATTTTTACACTTTACCAGATTTCAGCAAGACACTTTTTCTTACAGGTTTTCAGTTTCAGTGACGAACCACAAACACATCCTTGATTCTGACTTTACCTTTCAGTGACCGCAGGCAGAATGAAGAACATCCAGAGGTGAATCCCAAAAACAAGGATCACCTGGAGGGACAAAATCATGGTCGGAGGACAAAAGAGATGTAAGCAACAAAAAATATGATTAAACTAAATTGAGCAGCACAACCGTACAGATGTTAGAATCTTGAGGATCCTCAGAAATACTCCCCAATCTGGGCCTTGAAATCAGCCCAGTTTCATTAACAGTAACATTTGAAAAAAAATCTAGTAAGATGATTTTATACACTGAAAATTTCAGTCACTTTCCCAATCATGGTGAGACAATCATCATTCTCATTTCATGAATGAGAAAATGCAGAAACTACACTACTGTAATAAAATGAAGAACCTGAAAGATGAGTTTTCCTAGGACGGCTTTGCGGAGGTACAAGGCTCTGTCGATGATCATTGTGCTGAACTGGATGAGTAACATGACCAGGAAGGCCTCAGGTACCTGGTCCTCCGAAAGTGTGGAGGCTATATCAGCCGCTGCGCTGTGTTTCTGCAAAAAACAAAGCAAAAAAATGAACTGCTGCACTGTTTCTACAGGAAAAAAGACAAAAGACATCAGCTGCTGCACTGTGTTTCTGTAAGGCACAGGAAACAGCTGTGCAGTGGTAGTCGACTGTTGCGACTGTTTGTTACCATGAGAGTTTTCACCTGCTAGTGAAATTAAAGTGAAAGTCTTGGATGGCTCTTGGATTTAAATGTAAAAATGAATATGCTGCCTGAATGGTGAAATGGAAGCTGTGGGCTGAACAGAACTGACCATGGATGCCAGGTGGAAACAGCCTTCAATGCCAAAGAAATATTCATTTCTAATTTTGAAATTCCCATTCCAGAAATGAGTCCCAGCCATTACTACATTCTTTTCTATGTAGCTGAGTATAAAACAGCAGGTTTTTTGGAACATTAATCACAGCGTGTTCTCTCAATCATACTAATAAACACATTCATCGCTCACCCCGAAAGCCCAGAATCCAAAGATGATGATGACAAAGTCAATGACATCGGTCAGGAACATGAGGGCATAGACATCAGTGGCAGCACGATTCCTGGTATGGAGAATATTCCTGAAGAAACTCCGAGCTGGTCTGTTTGCATTCTGTACGCTGTAGGGAAGCACAGCTGCATCAAACCACTGCAGTACAACTCAAAAATCAATGAGAAAAATCACTTGAAAATCACAGTTAATCAAAAATATTCATTAAAGATGCAAGCAGCGTTGATCAGGTCCTGGCACCAGTGGCCACTGCCCTGGTGCTACCGCCTTCCCACACTATTCTGCTAATCCACATGGATTAGACTAATTAGGTCTATGACAACAGCACGACAGCCACACCCCTAAATAAACGCTTTGTTATTTCTGTGTGGCACCATAAACCTCTTTTGAGCGTCTTCTGAATGGTTGACATGCCTCTGATCCTTCTGAGGGAAACAGCACATCCAAACTTAAACAAGTTTAGTGAAAGGAAGAGCAAAGTGAAGAAAATACATTGCAGCAGCAAGTCACTTCCTTTTGTCAATTAGCCAGGCTGTCATTGCAACACTCCTAAATGTACGCTCATTGATATTTCTGTATGACATTATCAACTTATTAGGCACTTCCTCACAATCTGACATGCCTCCGATCCTTCTGACGTTCAAACCACAACCAAACGTTAATCTACTTTTTTCTTTTCATCATATGTTGTTCTGAGTACGAGTAATCACGAGCATATGGATGTGGTCAGGGCCAGAGTCTGATTATACAGCCCGAGCTACGGCCAACAGAATTATAATGGTGAAACAGAAAATTCGCCACACTACCAGCAGAGTTGTCATTTTACACCACAATGCTTTATCAAGGTGTGAATCATCATCTCCTGTTTTACTGCCCCGAGAGATGAAAATATGTTGCTGTCATAGCCACACCCCTAGATGTACGCATTCCACTATTTCTGTAAGGCATCTTCAACTTTTTATTTTCTCATAAAATTGAGATTTCTGACCATTCTTGGAGGTAGGACACACCTAAATGTTAAGCTGGTGTATTCCCTTCACCACAAGGTGACGCTACAAGTATGAGTAACCGTGAGCATAGTGGGGGGTGGGGCTGATCACAGGAAATCCTGTCTGTAGGACAAGGCAGAATGTAACACAAAACAAGTGTCCTGTTCCCAACAGGTAGCAGAACTTTTCCCAAACTTTTCCTGTGTTCAGAGTTGGACTGCAAACATGTGCATCAAATCTGCACTGAAAAATAAGAGAAAGACCACTTCAAAAATTACAACAAATCACTGTTAAGCCAGCGTAAAATCACTGTAAAATTACTGCAACACTTCACAAAATTGTTAAAAGACTCAAGAAAGATCACTAAAAACTAACATCAAAACAACTGTTGTCTCTGTAAAACCAACGTAAAATTCCAATAAAACAGTGAAACCCAGCGCCAACCCTCCAACTTCTGGGTTTTAGAACTAATAACAATTGCAGTTCTTATACTGACCACTAGTGGCTCCTCCAAAAGTGAGCCAATCTCTATTGATGTCTCTACGTCTCTATCCATGTTAAAACGACCGTCTTTGCAGCACAAATAAACATATTTAGAGTCTGGTACAATAAGCAGTAGCTACATTTAACATCAATGACAACTGCACCAATGGGAATTGCCGTGTACATCATCAGGTAAAATTATATAAAACAACTAATTTATGAGTAATTAGGACCTTGGTCTTGTGCTTTCGGACCAGCATAGCCAATGACTAGTTGTCATCACTTTTGCTAATTAGCACTCAGCAGTGTATTGACTTCCCAGCTGTGACCCAATGGAGCATCGTTATTTACATCTGAAAGAGAACACATTTGTTTTGCTGTTCATTTGACAGCAGCCCAGAACTGACTGCCCCCCGAAGGGCAGGCAGCTTGTGCTAACAGTGCACCATCAAAAGGCAGCTGTCATTTCTGACATGGCATCTGAAATGGGAGGTGCTGTCCCAAATATTCAGTCAGCTCTGCAGCTCCGCAGCATGGATCGGCTAAAGATGACAAGAGCCTTGAAAATCCTTTTCGGAGCCTTTCAGTGAAAGTCTGCTGGGACGTGCAGTCAATCAGCCCACGACAACCGCAAAGTGTGCAACGCTTCGAGCAGCAGGCGGGGGGGGCCCGGTGGAGCTCCATTGGACCTTGTTTCAGTTCTGGTTTTGGATGTCATTTCAGCAGTGAGATATGAATTGAGGATGTTTGGACAGGTTTGAGCAGAATGATTGCAAAGTAGTTTTAATTAGCAGTGTAGGAGAGCATAAACTAAGCCAGACAAGCCAACTCCAGTGAAGTGTTTGAGCCAGCTTACTGCCCCGCCCTGCCCCGCCCTGCCCCGCCCTGCCTCGCCATGCCTCGCCCATTTACAACATAGGGTTATGCAGCACAAAGAGGTCTCAGTGGCCACAGCTATTTTTATGGGATCGCCTCTTTGTCCTCTAGTTGTTGTAGTTTGCTGTGCTGGTCTGCCCCTTCTTTTTCTTTCTCTCTGTTCTTCATCCTCCCTTCCCTTTCTCCCTCCTCTTTTCGTCCTCCGCCCGGCAGACCCCCCTAGGGATTTAGGTCCTGCTCAAGGTCTCTTCCCTCCTAAACAAGGCACACACAACAGACACAAATACACACCAACTGTGTGTGTCTCACCCAGATATTATAAGGTGTTTCATCTTTTGTGCCACAGTCACGATTCTCAGGCTGGCTGCCTCAGTCCTCCTGGCTCTCTTCTTCTTCGCTTGCTCTTTACTAGAATCAGTAGACTCAGTCTGGGACTCTGCTGGAAAATGAGGAGAAAAAAACATCAGTGATTAAAAAAAAGAACAACAAAACAAACAAAAAAACAGCACCTAAAACAACAAGGAAAGCTCAAAGTTCTTCTCTAAATCCTGTATTATAAATCTCACAGTTCAGACTGGCAGCAAGTTTGGTTTGTTTTTATCAGTGACAACTCAACTTCCTGTTTTTTCTTGGTTTTCCATCCATGCCATAAAAGAGTCCAAGTGTCAATAGTGCATGATCTGCATCGATGCAGCTCCTTATAGACCCTTCTGGTTTTACAAAGAGCTTTTCAGTCTGTTTCTCAGTCACACACCTAAGCAGCAAGTTTCCTGTGCGTATACAGTCAATGCACTGAAAAGCTTTGTTCTCAGTCATATCAAGGGGCAGTGTGGAGTTCAGGACCCTGAATCTGCTGAACTTATGGTCATAGGAAGACACACTTTACTGGGTGTTTCTGAGTGTTTCTGGGGGTTTATGGGCGTTTCTGAGCGTTTAAGGGCGTTTCAGAGCGTTTCTGGGTGTTTCCGAGTGTTTCCGGGCGTTTCTGGGCGTTTCTGAGCGTTTGAGTGTTTCTGAGTGTTTCTGGGTGTTCCTGGGTGTTTCTGGGTGTTCCTGGGTGTTTCTGGGTGTTCCTGGGTGTTTCTGGGTGTTCCTGGGTGTTCCTGGGTGTTTCTGAGTGTTTCTGGGTGTTCCTGGGTGTTTCTGGGTGTTCCTGGGTGTTTCTGAGGGTCTCTGAGGGTCTCTGAGGGTCTCTGAGGGTCTCTGGGGGTCTCTGGGGGTCTCTCAGTGTTGGTGGAGTCACAGCTGAGTTCTTTACAAACAGTGATGGACAAAACCAGTCAAGATGCAGGTGTGAGCAGACACTGAGAAGGCTGCTGCGTAATCATGATCTGTGGGGGTACTTTTGTTGCCTCTATGATCATTTAATTTGTCATTTAGAAGCCTTTAATACAATTTATTTTAACATTGTTTTCTTATTTTTCGAAACGATAGGGTAATGAACAAAATTCTTTCACCATAAGCAACATACGTCTCTCTCAAATGCAGTGGTGCAGGTCTTTTGGAGAGTAGGGCTTATTACTGGTGGATTTAGAGCAAGTTAGAGAGATCAAAGTTGATCCGTGCTGAAGACGTCGTCTGCTGTCTTCTCCCGTTGTAAAAGACAGTCGCATCAATCGAAGGCCCACGAACATGTCTTTGTTTTGATTTACAATGTGTGGAGGACAAAGAGGTTTGTTACTGAATTTGAAAGATTATTCTCCTCCTCATTGTTGTAGAGTGGACGACATCATCAACTAGAGTGTAGCAGCACCAGAAAGATGTTTGAAAAATCTAAAACTTAAACTACCATTTCTCAGAGACCATAGATTGCATCAACATTCGGCTTCGATATGTTGTAGTCCAAAGTGTTGTGACTTGTTAAAGTTTGAACAGCGTCTCTGGGTGAAAGTATGCTGCAGTAGTAACGCCTCAAAGACCACAAAGCTTTTGAAGAAATCTGAACATTGTGCAAAAACACAATCAGGAGTGACCTCTATCAGAAGGCAGGGACCGATCTCATGACGCCTGACGCCTGACGCCTGACGCCTGACGCCCTGACGCCCTGACCAATGCACTGGAATGCATGTGGACCCCGGCTCTGTGTGAGAACTGCGCCAGTACCAGGAGCATGGCTGTGTCCATCGTTCATGTTGGGTTACACAAACCTTTGCTAAGCTCTTCTACGGCTCTTTTGGGTTTTTTGCGGGAGCGGATGTCTCTGCTTTTCTTCTGGACTTCTTCCACCATCTGTTCACCAACTATCTCCAAATTTTCCACAGCACCTACTTCCATCCTCCCAGGCAGCAGCTCTTGTGCATCTCTGGAGTCACTGAGAAGTAGTTCTGATGCAGGGGAGCTTGTAGCTGCTTCAGCAGAGTCCACCTTCAAGCAAAATAGTCAAGAAAGCATTTCAAAAACCGAAAAACAGATGTGCAAAACTAACTGCTCTGTCAGTTTCATGTGGTTAACTTAGCTCTGGTGTAACATGGCGACCCCACGGTTATTCATGCACTGCTGACATCAATCATGAACTTGTGAGCAGCTGCAGACATGATCAACGTTCCTGTGAGCTACAGATTGTATTATGAGTTTATGATTTGTACCTTTTCATGTTGCTTCATTTCAGCATCCAACTTTTTCACTGTGTTATCTTTGTCCTCCTCTTCCTTTACTGCGTGCCCACTTCCATCTTTATCCCTATCTCCAATGTTTGGTCCCCTCTGTGATGTGGGGTCCTGCCTCTCCATTGTCCCATCGTGGTCCCACAGACCATACCGCTGTGCATACATGAACAAAACCCAGCAATAGAAGTATTACGGTCCAGCTCATCTTACTACATAGAATATATATATAAACTGCACACATATAGAGTTGATGGTATATGCTCCTACAGTGATGGAGTACAATCTAGAGGAATGGTTTAATACTGTAGTTGTTATGAAAACGGGTCTAATCTATCCGTGGGACATTGTTTCATAAGTCTTGTAGTTTGTACAGATGGAGTTTTGTGAACCTTAGTTGTGCTTACGTGCTCTTTGTTGACTGAAGAGGCTTTTACCCGACAACCCTACAAAGATAAGTACGCTAAACTTTCTCCTTAAGACTTCTTCTAATTGTGTTTTGCACTTATGCTTAAATCTTTCTCACCATAGAACACAGAATTCCAGACATTTTGGAAATGTTGTTTTAACCTTTTCTAGATATATGCGGAACAACAGCTGAGTTTATTGGATCACTGCTGAGGTTTTTCCGACCTGATTTCGTCTTAACACACACCTGAATACTTCTGACCAGCCTGCACACCTGCTGATGCTCAATTCCTCAAAGGCCGATGATTAGCAGCAACTTACCCTCCTAAATCCTATAGCAGCAGTAAGGGGCCTCTTGTCTTAGGTCTCGTGCAGTATGTCACATGTTTGAGGTTTTATTAACCTCAATGTTAGACTTGGTAGGGACCAGATAGGTTTCATTATATTGGGAATTGGGATACTAATATAATTGGAATTACAGTTTGTAAACAACCATGTTTGATGAAAAAAAATGATTCCAGTGGAGAAAAGTAACTACAGACATGGACAAATGTTTGGGCACCCTTCCATTAATGAAAGAAAATCCCATTAAGATAACTTGAATAACCTTCCCAAACTGTCTGCTGAGAAGAGAAAAGTAAAAAGTAGTAAAAAAAAAAAAGTAGTGAATTCGAGAGAGAGAAAATCACACTTACAAACACATTTAAGGTCAGACTGCATGGTTGAATGCTGAGTTATGAGTTAAATCATACACAGTTATTCTGGGCGCTTTGGATTTTCATTGATATTATCCATCTCTTGAGTTGTCAACAGTTTTTTTGTATTAGTGTATTATTGTATTTATGCATTACCGTATTATTGTAATACTGTACAAATGTATTGTTGTATTACTGTATTTCTGTATAAATGTTTTATTGTATTACTGAATTACCGTATTACCATCTTATTGTATTACCGTATTATTTCGTTACTGTATTATTGTATAACTATTATTGTATTCCTGTGTTATTGTTTTTCTGTGTTATTGTTTTTCTGTATTATTGTTTTACCATCTTAATGTATTCCTTAATTATTGTATTCCTGTTTTATTGGCATTACTGTATTATTCATTCCTGTATTATTCATTACTGTATTATTCATTCCTGTATTATTCATTACTGTATTACTGTGTTATTGTATTATTTCAGTGACATTTGTGGTTTCTTCTTTCATTAATGGAATGATACACACATTTATCCACATGTGTACAGAACATTAAAACATGTAATCCAATATTTGAAGCTCCTAAAACTAATTGAGAAAGAGAATAAACTGCGCACTAGAATTCTGTCCGAAGAGTAAGTTTGGATCTCAGATATTGGTCAGTATAATTCAGAAAAAGGGTTCTTAAACTCCAGATCCACTTGTATGTTGCACCACTGAGATGGTCATGGTTTCACTCCTGTCACGGTACAGGAGAGGGTCTGTGGTTGTGAATCCTGACTGACCATGAGCAGCGATCTGTGGAAGAACAGAACCAGCAGCTGAAGAAGGTCGTATTTGATGTAGTTGTCAGTTTTCTCCACACCAAAGATGCGAGGTGGGAAGAAAGGCTTGTCTTCGTTCAGCATCATCTCATACACACTGTTCCAGGGAAAGAATCCAAACTGAAAAATGTATTTTACTACCACCATCACCTGGAAGAGACAGAGCAGCACACCAGAGACACCGGTCAGAAAACCACCAACTTCTTCTAACCTGGTGGTAGCTAACAGTACAATCCCATCAGAAAAACCAGGGCATTTAAAACCAAATCTTAAATCTGAGCTTCGCCTTTTAATCATAAGGTTATTTTATTTAAAGGTTGAAGTTAGTTAAAAAACAAAGACATAAAGCATTGACGGCTCTGGATCATTTTTTAGGCCGTCTGGAGACATGCTGCTGCAGCTTTTCTCTTGGTTTTGGTATCGTAGGCACGCTGCCCTAATTTAATCTTCTTTTCTAGTCTAGACCTGCAGTCCCACCTCTGACCATCCCAGTGTCTGCCTCCACCTGTCTGTGTGGATGTCTGTTGGATACTTGCTGACACCCCGACCTGCAGTCCTCATCCCCTTGTATCACCGTCTATCCATATATCACCCATATACACAGAAGTCTAATTGGACTACTGATGATAGTTACTATTGTATCCTGTCTTGTACCTTTGACGGTGTCTCTATGTCTCTATTCTTTCTTATTTCTTGTTCTACCCGGCTGGTCTTCGGCAGGAGGTTCCCCCCTCATGTTCCAGGTCCTGGTCCAGGTTTCTTCCCTCTTAAAGGGGAGTTTTTCCTGCCACCGTTTGGCTTAAGGTTTTTCTTCCACTAGGGAAGTTTTTACCTGCCGCTGTTTATGTAATAACATTCGCGTCCTACGACATTCGCGTCCTACGACATTCGCGTCCTACGACATTCGCGCCTACGACATTCACCTCACACAACATTCACGTCATGGTCCAGACAGATCCAAACTGTTGACAGCGCTTTTTTCTATCACACTGGAGACAATGTGGGGTCCAGTGTGTTCCCCAAGGCCGCTTTGACATATGTACTACACATCCAGCAATCAATCCATCAACTTTCAGGTTGGCAGACAACTGCCAAGCGTCAATAATCGCTGATCCCCACCAACTGTTTTTACACACATGCAGCATAAAAACATCCATAGTTGTTCTTCATCTGTCTGCACTAGCATTTGGTAAAGACATCAGTTCTGGACGTGTCGGGTGATCTACCTCTGTGTAGACGATAGCAGTCATCCAGAACCTCTTGCTGGGTCTCGGGACAGCCAGCATGGCCCAGAGGAAGACCTGTATAGGCAGCAGCAGAGATATGACGGAGGCGCTGACCACGTTGTTCAACACAATGATGAAGTAGCAGACCAGCTCGGAGTTAGCTGACAGCAGGGTGTACATGGAGAGCAGCAGCTTCAGCAGCCGATTCTGGTTGTTGAAGAACTCTCGGCTCTGCTCCAGCTCCTCGATGAAGAACTGCCTGAAGAACGAGAAGACGCAGTATCAGCTCAAGCCACTGTTACTTCATCCATCAGCATTCCATCGATACCTGATATCAAAGCTAAGGTGAGCAATAATGACCGAACTGAGAGAGACACCACGGTTCTGTCTTTGTGCCTGCATGAGCAGAACATTTCTCTTAGCAGCATCCTGATATTGCTACTCCATTCCTGTGTGAGTCATTCAGCCATCGTCAGACTAATCAGAGCATCTGTGTCCATTACTCACTTCTTCTTAAACCAATCATTCCTACTGCCTTCAAAGTAGTTACCGCTCTGATAAGATCTCGCTGGCTGTTCTTGAATGTCTGTGCTGCTGGGTCACATCTTGTTGCAGTCCAGTGCTGGAGGCCAGTAGTTCTCCACTCAGGAGATTCACAGTGCTGTTGGGCCGAGGGGTGGACCGGCCTGTTGACCCCCTGCATGTGAAGCTGAGGGAAAATAATGACATAAATCCATGGTGAGGGAAAAAAGAGAAGAAAAAGAAAGAAATTGTTTTACACAAACAAATCCACAGACGTCCGCTGTCAGCCTGTGAAACATAAATACAAAAAGTCAAACTGTCAATGATCACCATAACCTCATTCTGTCTCATCCATAACCTATTTCAATCCATCAACTACAGCCTCATACACAACCTCAGCTTCAGCCTCATTCTGTATCATCTGCAACCTCATGCACAACCTCATCTTCAACGGTAGTCACAGCTTTATTTGCAGACTTACATGTGGTTGATGAACAGCAGACTTCAGTAACACCTACCTGTTACTGGTTGAATGTTCTGCATCAGCTTCATCCAGACAGGTGTGAAGCGTAGAAGCCTGAGACAGCTGATCCTCCGTGTGCACGGCTGCTACATGATGCTACCAACATCAGACATGCACATAAACAGGTTTTACGATATGATCTTTGATGATGTGTGTTGCCATGTGGAAGTGAGTGATCCGCATCAGTAAGACTACAGATCTGGTTTAAGTTCTGACCTGCTGGATTCTATGGACGATGAAGTAGCGTTCGTTGCACAGAACTGTGGACGTGTCCCTGTACTGTTTGGTCAGAGTATCCAGCCACTGTGTCAATCCATCCACCATGGCCAAAACCACTGCCCACAAGAAGTTCAGAATATCCAGGATCTTCTGGACCATCACACCGTGAACTGCAGCGCAAAGGATAGCAGACAGTGAAGAGGTTGAGAACAATATTAACAAAAACAAGAAGAACAACATAAGCATAAACCGTAACAACACTCCTACAGGTCCTGCTTCACTACATCCATATATCTCCTCCTTGGTCTTCCTCCAGGCGTCCTTCCTGGCAGTTCCCACCTGACTATCCTTTCCACAATAACCTCACTATGCATTGTCAAACAACACACACCACATCCACCAGTGTCGTCTGTCTTTGTCTTTCTTTCTGTGCTTCGCTGTAAAAAGGAAGTGAGTCAACATACCAGACTCTTCCTCCTTTCCCTCCTCATCTTCAGTCTGCACAAAAGCCTCTTCAAAGACGTCCTCTTCAGCACCTGCTAAACACAACAAGTGAAACGCAACACACACAAACTCATGACGACATCAGGACGTATGGCGTCACATAAAAAATACACATGTATTTTAAATTATTTTTGGAGTTTAAATGAATTATCCTTTGGGGATTATTAAAGTACTTTGAGTTTTAATTTATGTTGAGAGCACAATAAGACCTGGTCATGAGAGTTATAATCTTGCGAACAAATTGATCATATGTGAATTAAGCTGTTTCAAAAGCACACAACAGAACCTGCCGTGGACAGATCGCAGAAATGCTCCAAGGGGTGCATGTTGTTCTCCTTTGGTGTGGTCACTCTGCATTTGGCGTAAATGTGACACCACAATGACGAGCTGTTCGTTGACTACATGACTTCATGAATCTTCCTGCTTCATCGGTGTGTTTGTTTCAGATCAGGTCATTTGTTCTCATACAATTATATTATTTTCCCTTTAAAGAAAAATATTACTACACCTTGGTTGGAGTGGTAAATCTAAATCAAAGAGAATATGTTTAATAATTCCTATTTCTAATTTTAAAAAGTGCAAACAAATCTGTCACGTGTTGACACCTTTTTACATTCTCGTTTAACACATAAATGTTTTCATTAATGTTTAAAAAAGCTCAAGAACTTTAGTTTGGACATTAAAATAATGCAAGAAGGTTTTACCTTTCACAATAAGAGCCTGCTGTTCTTGGTTCTTTCGTTGTCCCGTGTCGATTCTGCGCAGGTGTTTCTGGCGTCGCTGCCGCTCTCGCAGAACACTTTTTACACTGTTCACCCACGCCTGGTACGCCAGCTGGAACAGACATCTCACTGAACAACCACATTTGCACTACTGGCAAACAACTGATTTAAGACGTGCTACTGACCTGAAAGGCGCTCTGTCTTTGAGGCTTCTTCTCTTCAGCACTCAGTTCCTCCTCATCTTCGCTGTCTGACTCAAACAAGTAGTACTCACCTGAGTGGAGGACTGAGAAAAGAGGAAACACAGAAAACAGACCTGGTTGTAAACTTTTTGTGACCCATACTTAAGAGTCTGAATAGTGCCACCACTACACCACCATACTTTTGTTTTATGTTTCATGTTTTATTGCTAATTGTAGTTATGTTTATTCATTACTTTAGTGATTGTTGAGTTCATACTGTCTTGATTGTACAGCACTTTGGTCAAGCTGAAGCTGTATGAATAAAATGTAACTTGAGCCAAAGTCATCCACCAGGCTGTCAGAAAGCGGACCCCCGAGGCAGATCAGCATGGCGCCTGCAGTAATGTGGACTGTTCTGGTCTGAAGTGATGCAGAGAAACCAGAGTCAAAAGACACGACTCTGTCCTAATTGATCTACACGCTTCTCCTCATTCAGAGGATCCAGAAGACTTTCTGCTTTATCTGGTTAGGATGCCTCCCTAGGGAGGTCTTTCAGGCATGTCCAACTGGGAACGGCCTGAGGCAGAGCACGGAACCACTGAAGAGATCGCCTGTCTTGGTTGGAGACCTGTAGTCAACCCGTAGTTTGTGGCAGAGGCTCACTGTGAAAACATGGCATGATGCCCCCACTTCCTCAGTGACGGTTCCCACTCGCTACCTGTTACCTGTAAGCTCAAATGATTTCACTCACCTCATCACTTCTTCCAGTGTACAGTCATGTGAAAAAGAAAGACGACGGCTTTAAACGTGTTTTACAGCTTAGAACACACAACAATCCATGTAGTCATTACCACATCTTAAAACATGGCACATGATTTATAAAGCAAAACTCAGACAAAATGCAAAAACACTGTGTAGAAAAGACCCCCTACCCCACTTAGTGATAACATGTGTCAATCACTCATCCACCTTGAAGCAGAGACAACACCAGCTCTATTTTAAAGAAAGCTCATCAGAGACTCGTTTTTTGAGGCAGCTAAAAGAGTGTGGCAAGTCAAGTAAAGAACTGCTGCAGTTTTATCAGACAGCTGTTGAGAACATCTGTGTAGTTTGGAAGTGTGTCTGCTGAAGACAAGAATCAAATGTAAAACTTCAGTGGCTATGCAGCCCCATCCACCGACGAGAGCGATCGGGCCAGGCTGAAGGCAACGGTGCTTTTTAACCAACCCCTTAAAAACAGACGGAAAAGCATCAGTACAGGAACTGCACGTTCCCTCAGGTTGTCTGACTCTTAAACGCCTCAGAATCTTCATTAAAGGTAATTATGGGACTATCAACGGTTTTATGGCAGCTTTCATGTTCGATGGCGCAGATCCCTCCACAGGGGCTTTTAGTATTTTCATTATAGTCTTAGTATTAACTTCTTTTATGCTAAGATTATAATTTATTTTCTGGATTTATCACTGCATGGATGTATTTATTTCTATGTATATATTTCATTTTTATTGTGTGATGGTTAAGTGCTTTTACTAGGTGTTTTTACACTGGCGGAAACCCCGCGTTTAACACTTGAATCCAGCGTGTCGGCTGTGCTTTTAACACTGAGGGACCCGGGACGGCGCGTCGAGCCGCCCCGCAAATCTATAGTTTATACTGGTTTATCAAATCATAACAGTTTCCTTACCATTGAGCAATAGTTCTTCAAGAAGGGTGAAACCTGGGCTAAGACCAGTGGCTTGAGCACTTTGTGTTGATGAAGCTCAAATCCCGTTTTATAACCAGTTAATGGAGATAATTTCTCAAATGTTCCAACCCGGGTGTTTCTTTACGCGAAGATAAGAGTGATGCTTTGTCTTGTGGTAATCTATGGTGTCGATGAAGCATTTGTTATACCTGTAGCATGGTCTAACCATGGCTGATGCCACGTCTTCTTTCTGGATTTATCCTCATCTGAGTGCATGTCTGGAAGGGAGCAACAGATGGTGTAGATTAGAAGACGTGGTCTCAGGAAGAACTGCTTCATATCATCTGGAAACAGCAGCGCTGGGGAACCTTCACAGCAGTTTGTTTTGTTAGCACAACATCAACAACTAAAACTTGTAAAAAAAAATAAAAATAAAAAAAACAAATCTAAATGCCACATAAATAAATAAAATTAAAAAAAGATGGAAAAACAAAATCAGATCAGCTCTTCTGTATTTTCTGACCGCTTAAGCCCTTTACTGCCTTCAGGTTTCTGTACTGTAGGTAGGAGTACATGTTTAAACTGGGGATGAATCAAGTCGGGAGCAGCCACTTTACGATGTGTTGGGCTGCACTGTAAATCCAAGGTTCAAGGTTTTTATTTCTCCTTTGTGGATGAACCAGCAGTCCAGACAGATTGGATTTGTTGTGCAGAGCTCTCCAGATCCGCAGTTTAGAGGATAAAACACTAAATGAAAAAAAATCACAAAATATAGAAAACAGTACATGCATAGTACTGTATGTACACCGAAATTACAAACAAGTGCTAACAAAGCTGAGGGCAAATGTTAGAAACAAGTACAAAAAAACTCAAATGGGCTGGGAGGGGGGGGCTACGTGAGGATATTGCACAGTTAAAAAAATGGCACATTTCATGTTCAATCACAAAGTCCTATTTCACAGTCAATAGGAATAATAATAACATTTAAGAGAGGTAGCGTTGGGTTATTTCTTTTCGCCATCAACCTGACTGTGGCGGGAAGAAGCTATTCAAAATCCTGTCCTGTCCTGTCTGCTGTGTCTCAGGTTGTATGTGCAGTGTTTGGGTCTGAGCAGACCGTGAGCTGGTGCAGTGAGTCTCCCACGATTCCCTCTGCCCTTTAACGAAAGTGCTGCTCATACAAAGAGTCCATGCAAGGACGTTTTGTCCCTATGATCCTCTCTGCAGAGCCTTCCTCGCTGCCCGTGTGGTGTTCCCATACCAGACTGATGCCCGCGGTGAGGATGGACTCATCAGTCCCCGGTAGGCCTGCATGAGAGGCCGGTGGTTTAGACCAGCTTTCCCGAGCAGCCTGATGAAATACATCCTTTGGTGGGCTTTGTTCACTCAGGCTGAGGTGGTGCGAGTCCAGCTCAGGTCAGATGAAACCAGCAGTCCCAGGAATCTGTACCTGTCGGCCTCTCCAGCTCAGCCCCTTTGATGATGAGAGGCTGAAGTCCGTTATCATCTCTCTGGTCTTACCTGTGTTGAGGATGAGGTCATTCTCCTATCCTGCTGTTTACCAGGGTCCTGTACCATGCCCCCCCACTTTGATGAGGCCCAGAATGGTGGTGTTATCAGCGTATGTGATGATGATGGTGTTGTCCCGGGCGGAGACACAGTCATGGGTACACAGGGTGAAGAGTTTGGGGCTGAGGCAGCAGCCCTGCAGGGGTCCTGTGCAGACACCTGTCCTCCCATTCTGACCACCTGTGGTCTTTCTATCATAAAGTCCAGAGTCTGGTCTTTTGGGGACTGGTGTAATGGTGTGGGTTTTAAAAAAAATACGGCGGACTATTTCCCGGGACAATGACAGGTTGAAGGTTATACACACCAGCAAGTTGTTGCCCGCAGGCCTTCAGAACTCTGGGAGAAACGCCACCGGGGGCTGCAGCCTTGTGGGGGTTGACCTTCTTCAGAGCTGTCGGGACCTGTGTTTGGTTGTAGTGGTCCTCCTGTAATTTGTGACGGACAGGATTCCCTGCCACATACTCCGCGTGTTGTGGTTGAGGTAGTAGCTCCATGTTTTTGGAGTGAGCTCCTTGTGCTGCTTTGATTGACTTCTGCAGCCTGTATCGGGCTCTCTTACTCTCCGCTTTATCTCCTGACTTGAAAGCCTTCGGGACCTGCTTCAAAGTCAGATATTCCACTAGTCCAAGCGTCAGGGTAGGATTCTAGCAAGTTTGGGTCGAAAAGTCTGAAATGACTGCACTGTGTCGTGTCGGACTCCAGCCCTCGAGGGGCGCTGTCCTGCAGGTTTCAGATGTTTCCCTGCACCAGCACACCTGAAACTGATTAATGCTCATCATCAGCATGTCATCAAGGGCTGCACAAGTCTGTTAATGACACAGGTACTTGTATCATGGTGTGATGAAGCAGGGAAACATCTAAAACCTGCAGGACACCGGCCCTCGAGGAACTGAGTTGGACCCCCCTGTAATAAGGTCACCTGATCATAGAAACCGTGTGCAATGTGTGTCTTAACTTGGCATAAGAAAGTTAGAAGAAGGAAAAGACAAATAAATAGCTTGATTTGAAGAGCTCGTGACGTCGCTCTCTGGGGAGCGCAATCATAAACTGAGACTGTAAGGGAAGATCAAGAGATCGAAAGGAGATGAAGGACATAAGAGGAAGCAGAAGTAGGAGATGCAGAGAAAACCCATCACAACTGCATTGGATTATGCATGTGTTTGTTCTTCTAAAGGCAAAGAGGGATCATGGAGGTATAAAAGTCTAAGTTGTTCTGTGACTGGAGCAGAAATGGACTGAGAATCTATGTTGGCGACTGTCCGCCAGTCCAGTCGCTCAGTTTGCAGCAGTGGTCACCGGCGAGGAGCAGCACACCACATGTGACTCCAGCTCCCAGTATGCTCACTGATCGCAATCGAATGGGTCGCCAGAGAGAAGCTGTAGAAAAGTAACATATAATTCTCTGTTGTGGACTTTGGATCCCTCACAGGGGATCTGGAGATTACTGGCTTGGTTAGGAGCTAGTCGGTAAATAGTACTAGAGTTAGGGATTCATGGATCCTTACCAACGACACGGGTTAAAGTAAACAGATCAGCAGCAGTCCTACCAGCAGTCTGG
Source organism: Xenentodon cancila (assembly GCA_014839995.1). Taxonomy (NCBI): domain Eukaryota; kingdom Metazoa; phylum Chordata; class Actinopteri; order Beloniformes; family Belonidae; genus Xenentodon; species Xenentodon cancila. The sequence goes on along the minus strand of CM026208.1, from coordinate 28,476,145 downwards.
CCGTCACTGGGAGCTTCACTTGTTTTGTGTCCATTTCTGTACTTCTGCTGCTTGGAGCGAATTCTCTGCATGCTGACAGAAAAGGACAGGAAGAGGTTACGAGCACAGAAGAAGCTGATTAATCCGACTCACGTGCACTCCGCATTGTGGAGCTACTGCAGCGCAATGCATGCAAGACTTGACTGGATTCAGGTTGATTTCATTCAAATTCATTTCATTTGGTTTTGTTGGGTGGTTCATTTCATTTTAGTCCAAATAAATAACTTGATTAATTGTCAATGGGAAATTCTATTTAGCAATAACTGCTATTATTTTATGAAGTTTTTCTAAAGAGTCATCCTAGATGGTTGTGGCTGTGGGCAGGAAGGATCTCCGCTAGCGTCTGTGTTGCAGTGGAGCTGAGGAACCTCTGACTGTGTTGTGAAGACGATGCTCAGGGTGATGTTTCTGACTCACTAAATCAGTGAGAACTTACGATCTTTTGACCTGTGACAGGGACTTCTTCTCAATCTGGTGGTGGAACTCAATGTTCTTCATGATGCTGGCTCTAAAGAGCTCAAACCCTCTGGAAGAAGAAAATTCATTCCCATTAAATGTTTGTACAAGTTAAAAACGTTGAACCTAATAGACTAACGGCTAACTCAGACTCTTTGCTTCCTTATGATTCTGATAAGGGACAAACTAGTGTCTGTGTGTAACCAGCACATCTGTCTGCACAGTTTCATAGCTTTGCTGCTGTACCTGGATGCCTGTTTGGCTGAAGCCTGTAGCTCTGCTGTCACATGCAGAAAGTAGAAGCTAAGGAAGATCCTCCTCTGCAGCAGAAGACAGATGAAACAGAAGCTGTCCCAGATTATGCCTGCTTCCTCCACTGGGAGACTGCACGTGTTTCCACTCACTGTGCTCGCTGTGCAGAAACGAAACAACAAATGAATTTTGCTGAACAACAGCGCCTGCTTCTGTCAGGCCTGCCTGGTTAAAGAGGTCATTAAAGACCTTTTTCATGTTCTTCATCTCACAGCCGCTGCTTTACTCACATCAGAAATCTAACATTAACAGTTCAGCTACTGTGACTCAGTTTCATGCTGCCAGTTCCAGTCTGAACGAAAACAAAGCACCAACACCACAACACTTGACCTTCTTAAACAAACCTCCAATTCTCAGATCACAGCTTAGCATACGGTGACAAACTGTTTTTCATTTAGTATATCACAAAGTATAAGTCCATATATGATATTTATGTACTTACTTAGTTTAAGTACTTACGATCATAATATCCTTTAACTGTGCAGACCAAGCTGAAGAGCTGAATGACCCAACAGAACCGTTTCTGCATCTCGAGCACAAACACACAGGCCAGGATCTGCAGTATAGGAAGTATACAGACAAACGGACGACAATACCGGTTTATAAAGCGTTTAGTTGCCATCGCAAAGCTTTTCTCTCAAAAACTGCACACACACACACACACACACAGGTTATAAACCAGTAAAGGACAAACAGCAGCAAATGATGAGCTGTAGACTCACAGATAAGACATTCTTGGATATAATGACCGCCACGTTATAGATGATGAGGCAATCCCACAGGATGAGACGGGTCCTGGATGGTTTCACCAACAGTTTAGTCCCAAATAGCAGAAAAAAGAAGCTGACTAACAGGTAGCCCAGTCCAAAGATGGAAATCCTGGTGGCCCCGGTGATGAAGACCACAGATAGCACAAACCAGAAGACGTAACGAAACACAAGGACTTTGGCCATGTCCAGATAACTCCTACAAGAGAACAAAGACAGTGATCAGAAAGAGTAGGTGGGAAGAACAAGACTCTGGTTGAAGGTACAGGTCTGCTCGTTTCTTTATGTTTGTGTTCTGATGATAAATATACAGCTTCAGATACCTCAGGTAGGTACTGCAGGTGCTCATATGTGTTTAGTCTTGGTCCTCTTCATATCTGAGCTTAGCAGGACTTTTGGATGGCCCAAACAAGTCGACCGCTCAGAGTACCTGCGTTCACAGCTTCATCAGGACTTCCTGTGGTTCAACAGGTACCTGGTATCACTGGAACTCGCTTTGTGCTTTATATTTAAATACACAGTGTTGCCCACAACTGCCGACACCTGCTTTGATTGTGAGTGGATTGTAGAACCATGCAGACCCAGATCACCTTGTTACAAACCAATAACAGGACTGAACTGGACAGTCACCAATAGGTTAACAGACATATGCAGAACCACATCTCAGGATACCCACACGTACATATGGACAATTATTGTCATTTGAACCAGTTGTTTCAGTGGTTTTGTTTCAAGAGCGATGTACATTTACATGGCTATAATGACATAGTCAGGGGTCTGTCTCACAAAGCGGGTTATGCAGAAACTGTGAGCACGTTGAACCTGAGCTCAGGGAAACGGAATTTTATGTTCCACAAAGCGAGGTAACTTAACCCAGAGCAAGAGGCTTCGGATGAGCCGGCGTCAGAGGGCGAGATAACTCGTACTCGGAGTGTGTAACTGTGGAAATGGACTCTGACTAAACAGTCTGGAGCAGGTCTACTTCAACGTAGCCTGAGTTACTCTGCGTCTCCTCCCCTCATGAAGCTGAAATTAGATCAGTTTCATCAGACAACCACTCATATAACAGCATTGTGGAGACGTCTGAACAATGACATGCCCCGTCTGCTCCAGGAAAGTATACTGACCATCTGAATAGATCATTTGATGCAGTCAAGCCAGCCATGACTTCTACTCACCAGAGGGTTTTTGGGAGCGTTGGGTCTTTTCTCATCTTTTTCTCTTTAGTTTTGTTTTTTTTTTGCCATAGTCGGCCTACATGAGCTCATCCTTCCGTGCATGACAAATATCAGCCACAGCGTGTGCGTTCTTCACACAAAATACCTTGGGTATTTCTTTAGAAAGTGAATAATATGCAGAACTGTGAGAAAAGAGGCCCGCCTCATAAGCACAAGCCCCCACCGCCACCCCACCCCCGAACAGGAATGAGATCTTTTCCAGTAGCCACAGAGTCATCAAGTAATGAACAAAATCTGAAAGTTGATATTAATAATTGTTTGAAATAATTAGTATCCTTCTCCCGCCTGTGTAAATAAAGAAATTTCCCCTCAGGATTTGTCAGCGTGTCTGGACGTAATCGCTGCACCCATCCTCCCCTTTAGGCTCCCTGAATTATTTTCCTTTTTGATTTTTGCATTCCTCCCAAATGTATTTGAAGTGGATTCAACCCAACCTGCTATGTTTCAGAGGTCTGTCTCAAATCTGTTTTATAGCCCACTTCATCTTCAACCCTTTTAAGCTTTTTTTGAATTCGCTTCCAGGATTTAGCTACATAACAGTGAATATTGAGAACAAAACATCTACATTCATTTGTGTTTAAGTGAAACCGTCGTTAAATATTTAAATCTTAAAGAAAAATGTCAATTCTCTTTCCTTCCCTGCAGCAGCCGTGTTGCATTTTTGTGTGAATATGTGCTCATATTCATTATATATTTGCACTGAAATGTCCATTTCTAGCGGACCAAAATAGGAAGGTCACTTGCGTTTACTATGCGTTGCCATGACGAATAACAGCATTGGCGCTTCATTGATGATGGCTTTTATTAGCTGCAATAACTCAGTCAACATACTTAGAGTTGACTAAACCAACTCTGAACAGCAGAGTTAGATGCTGCTTCTACCTGCAATTAATGAAGTTGGGTGCAGGGTTAAACAGTCGGCCCTCCATTGGTTCAGGTTCATCTGTGTTCTCTCCTGCCAGGACCATCCATTCCTCCTTGTGTTCACACTCAAACACTTGCCACTGTTGCGAGGCACATATGAGGAGCACAAAGTCCGCTGTTGAGAAACACATCCCATCACATTATTCTAATCACCATCACAATCATCACCATCATCATGTAACAGGAGAAAGTAACACTTTTCCCACATCCCATCTCCGCTCCAAAATTTAGTTTAACACAGGATAACATCACACTATCACAGTCATCATCATCATCATCATCATCATCATCATCATCATCATCATCATCATCATATCCATCCATCTTCTTCCGCTTATCCAGGGCCGGGTCGTGGGGCTAGAGGTCTAAGCAGAGATTACCAGAGCTCCCAGACACTTCCTCCAGCTCTTCCGCTGGGACCCCGAGGCGTTCCCAAGCCAGCCGAGTGACAGTCTCTCCAGCGTGTCCTGGGTCTTCCCCGGGGTCTCCTCCCGGTGGGACATGCCTGGAACACCTTTCAAGACAGGTGTCAGGGGGCATCCTAGACAGATGCCCAAGCCACCTTAGCTGAGTCCTCTCGATGTGAAAGAGCAGTGGCTCTACCCCGAGCTCCTCCCGGATGACTGACCTTCTCACCTCATCTCCAAGGGAATGCTCAGGAACCCTTTCTTTCCGATCACCCCCCCCAGGTTTTACTATCATTGCCCACGTGAGCGTTGAAGTCCCCCAGTAGAACAATGGAGTCCCCAGTTGGAGCACTATCAAGTACCCCTTCCACAGACTCCAAGAAGCCCATGTCCTCTGTACTGCTGTTCGGCCCGTAGGCACAAACCACAGTAAGAGAACCTTACCCCGGTGAACAAGAGGGTCGCTTCCTTACGCCTTCGGGTCGGGGAAACTCCAACACATGGCGGCTAAGCTGGGAGGCTATAAGCAGGCTACACCAGCTCGTTGCTGCTCACCCTGGGAAACTCCAGAGTAGTGAAGGTCCTCTTAGGTCCAGCCCCTCTGAAGGAGCTGGGTTCCAGAGCCCAGGCTGTGCGTAGAGGTGAGCCTGACTATCTCTAGCCGGTATCTCTCAACCTGCTCCACAAGCTCCGGCTCCTTCCCTCCCAGCAAGGTGACATTCCATGTCCCCATTGTCAGAGTTTTGGTCCAGGGATTGGGCCGCCGAGGCACCCCGCCACCACCGCTGCCCAAACCACATTGCACCGACCCCTCATGATTCTTCCTGCGGGTGGTGAGCCTACTGGAAGGCGGGCCCACGTCGCCATTTCGGGCTGAGCCGGCCACTAGGCGCTCGCCTTCGAGCCCCAACCCCAGGCCTGGCTCCAGGGTGGGGCCACGGTGACGCCAATCCGGGCGACATAACAGTCCTTGATGTTGATGTATTCATGAGGGGGTAGTAAAGTGAAGCTCTTAGTCTGACCCGTCACCCAGGACCTGTTTGTCAAGGGAGACCCTACCAGAGGCGTGAAGCCCCCAACAAGAAAACTCCTAGGATCCTTCGGGCACACAAACTCCTCCACCACGATAAGGTGGTGGTTCAAGGAGGAGTCATCATCTACTTATATCCATCACCATCACAATCATCTATAAGCCACATCATCATCACCAGCACGATCTTCACCATCACCACCACCATCACCTTTGTCAGGACAAGGAGAACATGAGCTCTTTCAACGAAATTAGAAATGGAAGAAGGTCCACACAGATGACAGATGACAGAGACAAACAGACTGACCGATCAGATTTTTTGAGTTGGGCACTGTGTAGAAGTCGGGCAGGTAGATCCATTTAATGAGAGCAGAGTTCATCAACACCTGAGTGTTCCATCTCCATGGGTAATCTGCAGGAACATGATACAGCATAGGAAACAGTCAGTCTTTTGACCAAACTCTTGAAATAAACCTGCACATCAGCTCCACATTCGTTCAGAGAGAAAACCCAGAAACAGTGCCCCCTGGTGGTTCATCCTCAGCCCTCAGTACCTGCTTCAGCTTTCTTTCAAAGAAGTTCAACCCAAAGTGAACGGAAAAACCCTGAGCAGCACTGACGACCCGAGGGACTTCTGTTCTCTGTTCCCAGTGAGGTGTGTTACAGTTATGCAGTCCACCATCAACTGGACCTTTAGAAATCATTTGGCTTGAGACCATATAGCCATGATCTGGTTACTCATTACAATAGAACTGACCAGACAAAACATTAAAACCCCCTCTCATCCAAGGATGTGGAAAAATAACATCAGAGATCCTAAATGATTGTGTGCTATATATTCTTTAGTCTCTGTGGTTTGTGGGAAGGGTTCTGTTGTTGGTTTTGGGGGAGGTTTCTGTAGGATGTTGTGTGTGTGCTCCTTGTCGGATGTAGATGCTTTGGGCTGATGGTGGATCTCTTTGTATTGGCTGGTCTTACATCTTCCAGTGTTTATGACACATGACTGTAAAGGTGGGGGAAATGTCCATGCAAACTGGGACTGACCTTTGCAGAGAGCGGGGGGAATGCCCACACACAGTAGGTACTGGTAGATCATGAAGATGGACAGGAAGAGACAGTATCTTGGCCAGATCCTGGCGATTGCTGCTCGTCGCCTCCTCACCAACAAAGCTACCATCCAGCAGCCGTGGATTATCACCACAAAGTTCATGCGCTGGCCAATCACATTCACTGTCATCAGGAAACATATCTGCGTCAGAGAGAAATGTTTTTGAATCTAATTAAAAACCTGATGCTGTGAAAAGTTCGACATTAAATCTCAGAAGTGAGACATATTTTTAATGACATGAATAAAACAAACATGTCTTTATATACAAAGGTCAAAGATCAATGATGCAATAAATCATCATCATCACCTCTAACCCAAACTTGTAAAAGGTGTAGTTGAGCAGGTATTTGATGCAAGGCAAAAGGCCGTCGTCTAAAGTGTCCCTGGTTGCAAAAGGGAAGAGGGCTGGTATTGGCGGGGGGGAACGCTGGAGCTGCCGGTAGTGGTGAGCCTGGTGACGATATACTGTTGCTTCAAACACCAACAGCATCAGCACCATGAGATGGTTCTGTAAAAAGGACACATTCAATGTGCACATTAAAAGTACAGATCAGATGAAACTTAGTGGGCTTGTCAGAATCTGTGGCTGGAACCAGCACGTTCATTTCCCCGTGTACCATACCTGGGCTCCGGGAAAATTCACGACATGAGTCTTTAAATGAACATTCTACCGAGATATACATCCCGTCTTGGTCCGCCAGTTGTTTGTTGTTACCGTTTCTCAGTACTAACCTGTGACGATCACCATCCTGGACCAGAGGAGACAAAAGTGTATGACCTGTTGTAGCCAACACTTAGTTGCCATGGCAACCCGAGTAAAAGAAGACAGTGGTAAAACTCTCATTCCTCTGGAACAGAGGACTGCTTAAGTTAATCAAAGTTTGTAATTTCACTGTTAATGCAGTTTGTCAATGTTTTAATTACAATTATTTAATATTTAATAAAATAAGCTTTTATAATGACAAGACGACTATGTGTGATTTTCAGAACCACAGGCAACGATTTTGTAGACTGCATTTAACAGTAATCTGACATTTATCATCAAAAACAGATAACTTATTGTCGGTGTAGAACAAAGGTTAACTGTTTGAATTTTTGTTATTTTGTAATCAATATAACATACTTTATTTTATCATAAAGTTTATTTTAACTTTGTTTAATAGGTATCATTTAATCTAAGCGAAGTTTCTTGAAATGTGAACTGACAATCCTTTACGTCCTAATTTTTTGAAACCTTAATAATCACTCCTTTAAGCTTTGGTGTCACATTCTTTCAGTAAGATTATTTGGTAAAGCCGACACCTCTGAAGTAAGGGGGGAGCTGGCCATCGGTGTGTCCGGTGTGTCCGGTGTGTCCGGTTTGGACTGTTTGGACTGGCTCCTCCAGTCATAAAACAGCAGCGTTCTTTGTCTCGACTCAGCTGTGTTTCAGTGGACTTTGGGTTTGTTGCTGTTGCTCTTTGGACGCTCACTCTCTCAAACACCGACCAGCGTAGATGAACACTTACATGAACAATCCAGAGCACAAGGAAGTTGGAGAACAAAGGAGCATCCTCATTTTAGGGCGTTGGCCAAGATCAACTTTTTGCCGGGAGGTTTGTTGAACTTGTTTGACTTCTTATTTTTGCTCAGCATGCCAATAATGTGCCATCGTTTTTCTTTTCTTTTTTTATTAGAAACATTCATTTTTGTGACGTCAAGTTGCTTTTGTCTTAATCTGGAATCTAGCTCAGATCCAGACAATCCTTTCCTGGTAATCTTGCGGACAGCAAGAGTATGATCATTTTTACTTGACCTTATTTTTCATCGGCTGCATGATCAACCCAAGGCCTGCAGGAACCCTCCCGAGATGGAGTGTTGATTCCCTCTGAAGTGTCCATGAAGCTCATCAGATGTGTCCTGGTATTTGAACTTTCTGTCTGTCAGCTGCCAGCTGCCAGCTGCCTGCAACCAGCTACTGCCACGGTGAGACGTGGTCCCTGGGAAACACTAGGGTTTCCTCTCCGAAGCAGAGTTCGAAGCAGCACCTCGGCTCAACCGGACCACACCCCTCCAGTAACTATAACACGTGCAGATGATTTTGGGATGATGTCACAATTTAGCCAATAGAAATGTTTTTCCTTAGTGCATCAATTCTCAAATTTCCCCTCAAGGTTTATCAAGCTCCTCACTTTTGACATTCAGCTGAGTATTTTTATTCTCTGCAGAAAACATTTTGAGCACTTCTTTCATTTCTTTATTTATTTTGTCTGTTCATCCAGTTTCCTTGGCTAGAATTCCCTAGTTTATTCCACTTGTTATAATTCACCACCCTATAAACCATTTGACCAAAAAATGATTGGTAAATATTTATTTGCACATTTCTATATAATTGCATGTCATTAATGAAAGTTTACAACTCGGTCAGTTTTTCAGGTGTATTTTCACCATAATGGTAAAATTCCTTCAGTGACAATTTACAACTTAAAGCTGATAGTGTCCGATTATTATTAATAATCAGTTTTTACATTGGAGGCGGTGCCCCCAACCACTCTATTATTAATTAATAATATTTTAAGCCTATAAATATTTGGTGACACTCCACCTGATGTCTTTGATTACAACCGTTGGAGCCAGACTGCTTGAAATCTTACTTATGGATTTTCACACAGGAGAGGTTGAAATAAACAAGGATCTTGAGCTCCAAGAAGGACCAGCCCCCAGTGAAGTCTCGGCACAAGCTGACTATGAACCTGTGAGCAGCAGTAGCTGACATGTCTCAGGGGTTCGGGCGGCAACCGCCTCTCACCTGTGTTTCCTTCAGTTAGTCCCCCGACACCTCCAGGAGACTAAACAGTGATCTCCCACGTCCCAGAGTCTCCCCCTAATGCCAACTGTTACTGCTCCCCACCAACACAACAACCTCCATCACCTAACCTACAAAACCACCACACCATTCTCCATTAACTTACTTATAAATGTCTGCCAAAGCTCGAGACCCAAGCTCGGTTCATGCCAGCTTCAGTTAGTGATGACACTACCTGCCGCAACACCAGACAGAAGCAAACAAACTTAGACTACCACAACTTCCTCCATTGACATACATTCCTGACAGTTTCTGCCCCTAATTCTGGATATCTGAGCGTTTTCCTTTCACCGTCTTCCTCAGGCTCCGCCCACATCTTCCCAGTTGCCCCAATACTGTGACTACTGAACCTGCTATGAAACCTCTACATCCCACTTCTACTGGATGAACCCCAACTTTCCATTCTTTCCACGCTGGATTTTGGAGTTTGGTAGATTGAAAATGGCCAAATCAACTTCCTTCCACTTGTGTCATACCCGGAGGAATAACTCCTTCATAAATCTGAATAGGTCAATCTTCAAGCTCTACTCTTGTTGCTTTCAGCGCCTCCTTTTTCCTGGCTAAACAGTCCTTCAACCGGACCAGACTGACCTGACTGTTTCCTCTCGCCTCTCTTTCTATCTCTCACATATGACTGAATTACGTCTCCCATATTTCCTAATGGCTCTATTGCGTTCCCTCTAGCCTGCCTAAAATGATCAACAAGTCTATGTTAACGTTTCTACCGCATCAGTTCCAGCGTACCATCCTCACCTGCATCCCTTCTCAGCTCCTCCTCCTCAGGGACAGTATTACTGATATCCAGTGACTTGTGATTCCCTACCCGTCACTGGAATTCTCTTTCCCTGACGCGCCCTAAGGCCTTTGATTGATATTCCCTTCTGTCAGTCACGAGGACAAATCTGAAGTATCTTATCCTCTGTGATACTACCTTTACCTCTGCGGCTTTTCCCACCTTATCCTGACCACTGTTCTGTCTAATTCCAGGCCTGGAGGGGAAGGCCGTGGCCCTCTCCTTCACCCAGTCACATATCCGATGCACTGTTGTGTCCGTTCCCCGGTTCGTTACCAGGTCATCCATCTGTGAGGCATCTTCCACCCCTGCTGGTGTTGCTCTTTCTGGTTGTAGCAGAGCTGCTGGGCCTCACCACTGCTACCATCAGCTGCTAGTCCCTACTAGCACCTTTGGGATTTTTCCCTCCTGCCAGCCGTCTTTCCAACCTCCCGCTGGACTTTCCCTTGTTGTCAGCTGCCCTGTTCACAGCAGTCACTGATGGGCTACCTTTAGGTTCAGGGGAGCATCTAGAGTATATGCAGATTGATGTGGAAAAAGACATTTTATGGAGGAAAGTGTCCTGTAGCTGAAGATCAGAGGGAAGCGTTATACTGGTTGGAGCTCTGGAGAAAACTCCGAAAACCACTGTTAACTTGGCGAGATGCCAAGTTAATAGTGTTATCCTTGAGAGCGTACAAACTCAAGGAAGATTTTTTAATGTTTAATGTTAAGGAGATTCATATCAATGTTTCACAGAAATAGTAAGAAGTAGTTATTTTTGTAATTATTTGTGTTGATTTTGTGCATGCCCTGAACTGAGCACCTGCTGGCCGTCTGGATAAATGTACCTTGCTATATCCAAGTGCAGTAGCATCCTTCCTGATCCCAAACCATTTAGCTGGATCCACCGGTTCCTTATACAAGGAGGAGCTCGTCATCTCCTCGGGAGACAGGTTAGTTTCATTCATCAGAGGCTGTGGAGAAAAAAAGGATCTGCACTGGTAATCACGGCAGGTTAACTGAAGACCAGTTTCTTTGTATCAGGTGAAGTTCTGCTCCTGCTGTAGATTAAACATATTTTAATGCCCAATGGTCCACTTATGTGATTCAGTTGCACCCTTACCAGTTGGACACCTCAGCTGCATCATGGGAAAAGCTGGTTCTCATTGGAGAGGTTTATAAGATGCCTCAAGAAGAATTTCCTTTTTTTTTTTTCTTCATTACCATTCTTGTCAGTATGGACATCGTGCACACGATGTATGTACACACCGATCGGACCTCTGCTTTTAACCCATCTCTAGTTTCACTAGTGAAGCAGTAGTGACGCAGTAGTGACGCAGTAGTGAAGCAGTAGTGACGCAGTAGTGACGCAGTAGTGACGCAGTAGTGACGCAGTAGTGACGCAGTAGTGACTCAGTAGTGACGCAGTAGTGACGCAGTAGTGAAGCAGTAGTGACGCAGTTGTGAAGCAGTAGTGACGCAGTAGTGACGCAGTAGTGACTCAGTAGTGACGCAGTAGTGACGCAGTAGTGACGCAGTAGTGACGCAGTTGTGAAGCAGTAGTGACGCAGTAGTGAAGCAGTAGTGAAGCAGTAGTGACGCAGTAGTGAAGCAGTAGTGAAGTAGTAGTGACTCAGTAGTGACGCAGTAGTGACGCAGTAGTGAAGCAGTAGTGACGCAGTAGTGACGCAGTAGTGAAGCAGTAGTGACGCAGTAGTGAAGCAGTAGTGAAGTAGTAGTGACTCAGTAGTGACTCAGTAGTGACGCAGTAGTGACGCAGTAGTGAAGCAGTAGTGACGCAGTAGTGACTCAGTAGTGAAGCAGTAGTGACGCAGTAGTGAAGCAGCAGTGAAGCAGCAGTGAAGCAGTAGTGACGCAGTAGTGACGCAGTAGTGACGAAGTAGTGACGAAGTAGTGAAGCAGTAGTGAAGCAGTAGTGACGCAGTAGTGACGCAGTAGTGAAGCAGTAGTGACTCAGTAGTGAAGCAGTAGTGAAGCAGTAGTGACGCAGTAGTGAAGCAGTAGTGACGCAGTAGTGACGCACTAGTGAAGCAGTAGTGAAGCAGTAGTGACGCACTAGTGACGCAGTAGTGAAGCAGTAGTGAAGCAGTAGTGAAGCAGTAGTGAAGCAGTAGTAAAGCAGTAGTGACGCAGTAGTGACGCAGTAGTGACGCAGTAGTGACGCACTAGTGACGCAGTAGTGACGCACTAGTGACGCACTAGTGAAGCAGTAGTGAAGCTGTAGTGAAGCAGTAGTGAAGCAGTAGTGAAGCAGTAGTGAAGCACTAGTGACGCACTAGTGAAGCAGTAGTGACGCAGTAGTGAAGCAGTAGTGACGCAGTAGTGACGCAGTAGTGACTCAGTAGTGACGCAGTAGTGACGCAGTAGTGACGCAGTAGTGAAGCAGTAGTGACGCAGTAGTGACGCAGTAGTGAAGCAGTAGTGACGCAGTAGTGAAGCAGTAGTGACTCAGTAGTGACGCAGTAGTGAAGCAGTAGTGACGCACTAGTGACGCACTAGTGACGCAGTAGTGAAGCAGTAGTGACGCACTAGTGACGCACTAGTGACGCACTAGTGACTCAGTAGTGACTCAGTAGTGACGCAGTAGTGACGCAGTAGTGACGCAGTAGTGAAGCAGTAGTGAAGCAGTAGTGACGCACAAGTGACGCACAAGTGACGCACTAGTGACGCACTAGTGACGCAGTAGTGAAGCAGTAGTGAAGCAGTAATGAAGCACTAGTGACGCACTAGTGACGCAGTAGTGAAGCAGTAGTGACGCAGTAGTGAAGCAGTAGTGACTCAGTAGTGAAGCAGTAGTGACTCAGTAGTGACGCACTAGTGACGCAGTAGTGACGCAGTAGTGAAGCAGTAGTGACGCAGTAGTGAAGCAGTAGTGAAGCAGTAGTAACGCAGTAGTGAAGCAGTAGTGACGCAGTAGTGAAGCAGTAGTGACGCAGTAGTGAAGCAGTAGTGACGCACTAGTGACGCAGTAGTGAAGCAGTAGTGAAGCAGTAATGAAGCACTAGTGACGCACTAGTGACGCACTAGTGACGCAGTAGTGACGCAGTAGTGAAGCAGTAGTGACTCAGTAGTGACGCAGTAGTGACGCAGTAGTGAAGCAGTAGTGACGCAGTAGTGAAGCAGTAGTGACGCAGTAGTGACGCAGTAGTGAAGCAGTAGTGACGCAGTAGTGACGCAGTAGTGAAGCAGTAGTGACGCAGTAGTGAAGCACTAGTGACGCAGTAATGAAGCACTAGTGACGCACTAGTGACGCAGTAGTGAAGCAGTAGTGATGCAGTAGTGAAGCAGTAGTGAAGCAGTAGTGACGCAGTAGTGAAGCAGTAATGAAGCACTAGTGACGCACTAGTGAAGCAGTAGTGAAGCAGTAGTGATGCAGTAGTGAAGCAGTAGTGAAGCAGTAGTGACGCAGTAGTGAAGCAGTAATGAAGCACTAGTGACGCACTAGTGAAGCAGTAGTGAGTCAGTAGTGACGCAGTAGTGACGCAGTAGTGAAGCAGTAGTGAAGCAGTAGTGACGCAGTAGTGAAGCAGTAGTGAAGCAGTAGTGACGCAGTAGTGACGCAGTAGTGAAGCAGTAGTGACGCAGTAGTGAAGCAGTAGTGACGCAGTAGTGAAGCAGTAGTGACGCAGTAGTGACGCAGTAGTGAAGCAGTAGTGACGCAGTAGTGACGCAGTAGTGAAGCACTAGTGACGCAGTAGTGACGCAGTATTGAATCAGTAGTGAATCAGTAGTGACGCAGTAGTGACGCAGTAGTGACTCAGTAGTGACGCAGTAGTGAAGCAGTAGTGACTCAGTAGTGACGCAGTAGTGAAGCAGTAGTGACGCAGTAGTGACGCAGTAGTGAAGCAGTAGTGAAGCAGTAGTGAAGCAGTAGTGACGCACTAGTGACGCACTAGTGACGCAGTAGTGACGCAGTAGTGAAGCAGTAGTGAAGCAGTAGTGAGTCAGTAGTGACGCAGTAGTGACGCAGTAGTGACGCACTAGTGACGCAGTAGTGACGCAGTAGTGACGCAGTAGTGACGCAGTAGTGAAGCAGTAGTGACGCAGTAGTGACGCAGTAGTGACGCAGTAGTGACGCAGTAGTGAAGCAGTAGTGAAGCAGTAGTGACGCAGTAGTGACGCAGTAGTGACGCAGTAGTGACGCAGTAGTGAAGCAGTAGTGACGCAGTAGTGACGCAGTAGTGAAGCAGTAGTGAAGCAGTAGTGACGCAGTAGTGACGCAGTAGTGACGCAGTAGTGAAGCAGTAGTGACGCAGTAGTGACGCAGTAGTGAAGCAGTAATGAAGCACTAGTGACGCACTAGTGACGCAGTAGTGAATCAGTAGTGACGCAGTAGTGACGCAGTAGTGACTCAGTAGTGACGCAGTAGTGAAGCAGTAGTGACTCAGTAGTGACGCAGTAGTGAAGCAGTAGTGACGCAGTAGTGACGCAGTAGTGAAGCAGTAGTGAAGCAGTAGTGAAGCAGTAGTGACGCACTAGTGACGCAGTAGTGACGCAGTAGTGAAGCAGTAGTGAAGCAGTAGTGAGTCAGTAGTGAGTCAGTAGTGACGCAGTAGTGACGCACTAGTGACGCAGTAGTGACGCAGTAGTGACGCAGTAGTGACGCAGTAGTGAAGCAGTAGTGACGCAGTAGTGACGCAGTAGTGACGCAGTAGTGACGCAGTAGTGAAGCAGTAGTGAAGCAGTAGTGACGCAGTAGTGACGCAGTAGTGACGCAGTAGTGAAGCAGTAGTGACGCAGTAGTGACGCAGTAGTGACGCAGTAGTGAAGCAGTAGTGAAGCAGTAGTGACGCAGTAGTGACGCAGTAGTGACGCAGTAGTGAAGCAGTAGTGAAGCAGTAGTGACGCAGTAGTGACGCAGTAGTGAAGCAGTAGTGAAGCACTAGTGACGCACTAGTGACGCACTAGTGACGCACTAGTGACGCAGTAGTGAAGCAGTAGTGACGCAGTAGTGAAGCAGTAGTGAAGCAGTAGTGACGCAGTAGTGACGCAGTAGTGAAGCAGTAGTGACGCAGTAGTGAAGCAGTAGTGACGCAGTAGTGACGCAGTAGTGAAGCACTAGTGAAGCACTAGTGAAGCAGTAGTGACGCAGTAGTGACGCAGTAGTGAAGCAGTAGTGACGCAGTAGTGACGCAGTAGTGACGCAGTAGTGAAGCACTAGTGACGCAGTAGTGAAGCAGTAGTGACGCAGTAGTGACGCAGTAGTGACGCAGTAGTGAAGCAGTAGTGAAGCAGTAGTGAAGCAGTAGTGACGCAGTAGTGACGCAGCAGTGACGCAGTAGTGAAGCAGTAGTGACGCAGTAGTGAAGCAGTAGTGACGCAGTAGTGACGCAGTAGTGAAGCAGTAGTGAAGCAGTAGTGAAGCAGTAGTGACGCAGTAGTGACGCAGTAGTGAAGCAGTAGTGAAGCAGTAGTGAAGCAGTAGTGACGCAGTAGTGACGCAGTAGTGACGCAGTAGTGACGCAGTAGTGAAGCAGTAGTGACGCAGTAGTGAAGCAGTAGTGACGCAGTAGTGACGCAGTAGTGAAGCAGTAGTGACGCAGTAGTGAAGCAGTAGTGAAGCAGTAGTGAAGCAGTAGTGACGCAGTAGTGACGCAGTAGTGACGCAGTAGTGACGCAGTAGTGAAGCAGTAGTGACGCAGTAGTGAAGCAGTAGTGACGCAGTAGTGACGCAGTAGTGAAGCACTAGTGACGCAGTAGTGACGCAGTAGTGAAGCAGTAGTGACGCAGTAGTGACGCAGTAGTGAAGCAGTAGTGAAGCAGTAGTGACGCAGTAGTGACGCAGTAGTGACGCAGTAGTGAAGCAGTAGTGACGCAGTAGTGACGCAGTAGTGAAGCAGTAGTGACGCAGTAGTGAAGCAGTAGTGAAGCAGTAGTGACGCAGTAGTGACGCAGTAGTGACGCAGTAGTGACGCAGTAGTGAAGCAGTAGTGAAGCAGTAGTGAAGCAGTAGTGACGCAGTAGTGACGCACTAGTGACGCAGTAGTGAAGCACTAGTGACGCACTAGTGACGCAGTAGTGAAGCAGTAGTGATGCAGTAGTGAAGCAGTAGTGAAGCAGTAGTGACGCAGTAGTGAAGCAGTAATGAAGCACTAGTGACGCACTAGTGAAGCAGTAGTGAGTCAGTAGTGACGCAGTAGTGACGCAGTAGTGAAGCAGTAGTGACGCAGTAGTGACGCAGTAGTGAAGCAGTAGTGACGCAGTAGTGAAGCAGTAGTGACGCAGTAGTGAAGCAGTAGTGACGCAGTAGTGAAGCAGTAGTGACGCAGTAGTGAAGCAGTAGTGACGCAGTAGTGAAGCAGTAGTGAAGCAGTAGTGAAGCAGTAGTGACGCAGTAGTGACGCAGTAGTGACGCAGTAGTGAAGCAGTAGTGACGCAGTAGTGAAGCAGTAGTGACGCAGTAGTGAAGCAGTAGTGACGCAGTAGTGACGCAGTAGTGAAGCAGTAGTGAAGCAGTAGTGACGCAGTAGTGACGCAGTAGTGAAGCAGTAGTGAAGCAGTAGTGAAGCAGTAGTGAAGCAGTAGTGACGCAGTAGTGACGCAGTAGTGACGCAGTAGTGACGCAGTAGTGAAGCAGTAGTGAAGCAGTAGTGAAGCAGTAGTGACGCAGTAGTGAAGCAGTAGTGACGCAGTAGTGACGCAGTAGTGACGCAGTAGTGAAGCAGTAGTGACGCAGTAGTGAAGCAGTAGTGACGCAGTAGTGACGCAGTAGTGAAGCAGTAGTGACGCAGTAGTGACGCAGTAGTGAAGCAGTAGTGACGCAGTAGTGAAGCAGTAGTGAAGCAGTAGTGAAGCAGTAGTGACGCAGTAGTGACGCAGTAGTGACGCAGTAGTGAAGCAGTAGTGAAGCAGTAGTGAAGCAGTAGTGAAGCAGTAGTGACGCAGTAGTGAAGCAGTAGTGACGCAGTAGTGACGCAGTACTGACGCAGTAGTGACGCAGTAGTGAAGCAGTAGTGATGCCGTGAGCAGTGGGCTGCTGAATTGAATTTTTTTTGTCTATATTCTGCTTTGAGAATTGTGGGAGGGTGACTACAGTCGTATTACAGAAACAGAGACAGAAATAAAGAAGAAAGCTTCCTCACAGTGCAGACGCCTTCTCTGCTTGTCCTCTTCTTGCTTTGCTTCTTTTACTCACATCTTTTTACTGCACAGCCAAAATCTACAGAAAGTTGGACTTAAATAAATGGCACTCAAGGATTTTTCAGCAGCGTTTTTATTGTTCTTTCATCATTTCTTAGAGGAGGACCAGACAACGTTGAGGGCAGCTGCATTTGCTTCTGGAAACACAAGCTAAGATGCCTCCCTTTTCCACAGATGATTACAACAAACTTCTCCAAAACATAATAGCAACGGAAATGAAAATTCATTGGCTTGAAGTGAATCCTGAGGTAACTGCTCTATATGGAAATGAATCGACTCTAACAATGACCCACACCGATGAGCAGCCAGACTCTAGACTTTAACATCCATGTTGACAACCCTAAGACGGCGGGACTAAAGAACTAAGTGATGTGCTAAAAGGTTCTGGTTTTACTCAACATGTGAAACAGGCATCGCACAAATGGGGGCATCCTTTGGACTTGATCATCAGTAAGGGTCTTAACATTACCAAGGTCTTTGTGACTGATGACCCTGTCTGACCACGTTTCTGTTTTCTTTGAAAACACCATTTCCATCCACTCAGGTTGTTTCTGGTAAGAAGAAATCTCCATGGAAACGCCCCACTAGTAAGAAGTGCAAAGAGGAGTGTTGAAAAACAGAAAAGAGATGGCCAAAGACCGGACTCCAGCTTCACTCTGACACCTGTAAAGACAGGCTTCACAGGTGAACTTCACAACTGAGGAATGAGTGAATCCTTCTTTTGTGAAATCATCAACTAAACCATCACTAACAGTCGTGCCTTGTTTGCTGCCGTGGACCGGTGGCAGCAGCATCTGGACTCCACTCTACTAAGACCTGCAATCAATTTGATAACTTTTTTACTGAGAAAATCCCGAAGATTAGAAAAGCAGTCAGTGCATCAAAATCAAGTCCAGGAACAGTGCTGTGCCCAGTCAAAACCAGCCTGGACAAAACTAAACTCCTCCTCCTGTGGTCTAGATGTTTTACCAACAGCTTTCTTCAAGAAGGTTTTACCCGTCATGACAGCTGATCTGGTTCAAATAGTAAACTCATCCCTTTTGTCAGGTGTTGTAGTGTTATTTGGACCAGAAGAAGAGCGCTTAAGAGTCAGCATACAGCTTCAAGTATGTAAGGAGACGGCTCTTACATACACAACCCGTGTCTACCCTTTTCTGTCGATATCCAACGGCGGAAAAACAAGATGATCATACTTTTTGCCTTTCCGAAAAGTGGCACTTAGGTCCAGGTACCGTGACCTGCAAAGGGGGGAAATGTTCTGCAAAGAGTCACCAGTATGTAAGCGCCAGGAATGTCAAATGCGTGGCCTGACAGTGTGTGCTGCTTGTTATCATGAACTAGTGTGTTTGAGTGGTGAAGAGGGTCTTACCATACTACAGTTGCGGGAGTACTCATGAGGGTTGACCACGCTGAGCTGGTACAGCATCTTGCAGACGATGATAACGCAGATCCAGATGGTGGACAGGCAGGAGGCCATGGGCCTAAAGCGAGCATAGGGCACGGCCAGAGACCACAGCACCACAAGAACCAGATTCATCACAGATGGCTGCAAATAAAGAGTACACACGGCAACTTCTTGATTTGGGTAGGCAATCATGGTCCTTGAGTGCTGCTGTCCTGCATGTTTTAGATGTTTCCCTGCTTCAACACACCTGATTCAAATGAATGGAACATCATCAGCTTGTCATCAAGGTCTGTACAAGTCTGTTACTGACACGGTCAATTGTATTTAGGGTGTGTTGAAGCAGAAAGACATCTAAAACATGCAGGACGGCGGCAAGGACCAGGATTGCCTACCTATGTTCAAGATTTTGAACAACCAGGACCCCTACAGGACAATACCACTCTCAACTCATGACACTCACTCGGGCTTTCATGCTTTCAGTCTTGTCGCTCAGCCTCACTCCCAACCACCGGGTTAGTTCGGTGGCACAAATCCTACACATGCTACAACGTGAATTTGAGTGAGCTCGTGCTTGCATGATTCTTGAAAGGTAAATGTAGGTCCTAATCTATGCATGAATGAACAAAAATGAGCTGAAATCTTGTGAAGGAATAGTCTCCATGTATCCAGGTAGACCTGCACCCTTAACGTCAGTCATCTGTTAGATTAACATTTAAACACTGGACAACGATCTAAGTACAGGTATTCTTCACTCCTGAACTGGGCTGATGAATTGGGCAGAATAGGACTTGGCCACTTAGTGTGACTGCAACAAAGCCCAAGAAAAATTGGTTAATGGCAAACTGGTGCTATTAAGGAGGGGAAAAAATGTGTTTTTTCAAACACAGGAAATCAACAGGTGATTGTAATGATGATTTGATCCAAAAGCCGTTTCCATTAAAGCTCAGGGTCTCAAAGGTCTTCGAGACTTCGAGGAGCACGGATGGACAGAGGCTCTCCACTTCGTCAACAAATGTATGAGAAAATCTTTAAAATATTTAAAAAAATCGAAGTATTTCCATATTTGGACTTGGGAAAATGTGGAAACTTGTCAGTCACTACAACATAGAGACGCTTTCAGTCTTCTCCAGGGCCATCTGTGCATTTTTTAACAAGACAGTGTAGAAGCAGTCGGGACACATGGCTTTCCCAAACACCTCAACTCCTCAAAGACTCAGCCATTCATGGAAACTGCTTTTGTATAAATAATTTCATTCATCTCTTTACTAGCATTTTTCATTTCATCCTAACCTTTTCTGGTTTGGGGTTGTACAGCACTAATTCCCATGCCTTCCTGCCTTTACCTCTTGAAGTGCCACCCACACAGTGAATAAGGCCACCATCTTCAGGATGTGAAGCTCCAAAAGCCTCCAGAGGAACACCTGAATTCTGTCGAGAATGTCCGAGAACCTCCTGGAGAGAACCAGTAACCTGTCCATCACCAGGCCCCATTTACTAGGAATCAGCTCCTCTGGGATAAAGGAAGAGAATGGATGAATCACCGGAGGGTAAAAAGGAGGGATAGACAGGAGAGACTGACAACACAAATGAGCCGTGACAGGAGGAGCTGAAGAGATCTGAAGACACCGTTGCAGTCGTAAGTGTTTACGTAAACATTCAGTCAAGATCACTGAAGGTCCAGCAAAAGAAGCAAGCAGATACCAATGCGGGGGTCCGCAACATTGTTGTCTGAAGGACTCAAAACCAGACTTATGAAGCTAAGAAAGGTTGAGCCTGCTCATAAATATCACATCTAATGTTCAAACTGCTTCACTTTATTGTTTTTAGCAAATATCCACTCATTCATACCAAGCCAGGATGAGAAGACACGGCCCTGTCAGGCGGCTGTGGCTGATCCTGGTGCGTTGGTCCCTGACTTACTGGCACAGAAATGGAGACAACGTGTCTCACTTATGTTTTACCAAGTCAGCACCAGTTTGTAATGGAAACGTGAAGAGGCCGAGCATCTTTTACAGTAAAAAAGGCAACAGAGAGGCAGACAAAGCAGCCCGACTGATGTGTAGCGGTCCTTTGTAGGCTACATGAAACCGGTGATGTCAATCAAACGACACTGTGACGTGAAAAACAAGTCACATCATTGCAAAAACACCCTTTCACAGTTTTAATAAAATAACTTGATATAGCTCGTAAAGGTAGTTTTATGCAGGTCCTTATTGAGACTCTCCACATCTCCACACAGATATAAAATCATGTTGCGTACCATTAAAACAAAATAAAATAAAGTAAGATAGAAAGTAGTCTGGACATGTAACGGATCGCTGGAGAAACCTTATCTTTGGCAAAGGTGGTCACGAGGGCCGGACCTGTCCTGAAAGGTCCACGGTCTGAAATATCGTTGTGAAACGAGCAAAATGGACATGCATTGTGAAAGAAACACCAGCAAGGCCCTGACTGTTGTCCCCAGCACTGACTACCGGACCTGCATCCTCAGCCGTATCCAGCCGTTAGACTGATCACTAGGTTCGATTAATCAAACATCTGACAGCAATATCAGCCACCATAAACTCATTCACCTTTCTAATTAAACCCAAATGGACAATACATAATGATAATTAATAATACGAAATTCTGAATATTATTATTGTGCATATTACAATTTGTCCAAACAAATTAGATGCAGGCTAATGAAAAAGAGGTAGCATACACATTTAATTTGTGTCAAAGTGCTATTTCTATTTCCGCGTGACAGCTGACGGAGCAGGCCGCAGCAGGATTAAGAAGTCCTGGCCTTCTCCTGCCCTGCTTTCATGCAGCCCACCGGAGGATATCCCAACTCAGTCCTCTGGACCTCAGTTTGGACTGAGACACGCCTGATGCTACATGAAAATTCATCTTTCTTCAAGAAACATCACTAGATTACAGTTGTTGGCTTCTCTTATCAGCTAAAAGCAAAAATGGAAATAAAGTTTATTTTCTGCGACAGAAAAGAATGCACAAATATAACATGTCACTGAACAATAGAACCACGGTTCTTTAAGCAGATGTACACTGCAATCAGTTGCATTTACCTTGATCTTCAGACTCCTCATCATTGTTTGTCACCAGGTCTTCCTCCTCGGTGGTCATCCTCACATTACTGGAGCTGCCTCGCTCACCTCTTTCTCTGCTCGTCTTTCTGGAACAACATTACTGCATTAGTTCTTACCAAACAAAAGATGTAGGTGGAGAACACCAGAGAGAAAAGTGAACAGACGGCACCAGATTTACAGTCATGCTGTACCTAGCACTCTCGTCACAGATCTCAATGTATTGGAGGTTTGGCTGGTTGTTGGACAGTCTCTGACCACGCCCCCAAATCAACCGTCCGCTACTCTGACTAGGTGACATGAACATCGACCAGGGGTGGGCAATTGGGGTCCCCGAGGGACGCTGTCCTGCTTGTTTTAGACGTTTCCCTGTTTTAACACACCTGATTCTAGTTACTGGTCATCATCAGCCTGTCATCAAGGTCTGCACAACTCTGTTAATGACACAGTCATCTGTATCAGGGTGTGTTGAAGCAAGGAAACCTGCAGGACACGGTACTGAAGGACCAGGACTGCCACCCCTGACTTAGACAATCCTTATGCTGAGGGGTTTCTGTTCCTCCCAAGTTCATTTGGCCTTAAACTAGCTTGCTGTCCTCTGAAACTGGAACCGATTCTAACCAGAAACTGCAGAGCTGATGGCATACTGGTCACACCAGTCTTCATCCCCTTTTCTCTTGAGCTCCTGGAATGCCCACTGGTGCAGCACCAGTAGTCTCTTGCTGCTGTGACCTTAGTAACCTGTGCCCCACGCACTTCGCCTCAGCTGCCGCTCTCACCTTGTCTCCTTCTAGCATGTTTTCGGTTAAAGTCAATGCTGCTACAGAGACTCTCAGCGCCAACTGGGCTCTTTCCTGGACAGTCCGTGCCGTCGATCCCAACCTGCACGCTCTAGTCAGCATCGCTTGTGTCTGACTGATACCATCCGTAAGTTGCACAACACTCTCAGGGTTGCAGAAAAGAAATGGCATAAAACCCTTAATTTCGCGGATCTCAGTCTTTGAGTCTCTCCTTGGCTCATTCTCCACCACTGTCACTAAAGCAAAAACAGCTTATTACAATGACGAGATCAGATGAACCGCAGACCACAGAAACTATTTTTGTCTTCAACTTTTACGGGAAAGGTTGCTAGCATCCTGTAATCAATTTACTGACCTGCCTGGTCCCAACTTGTCACCCTGGGTAAAGCGTCCAATTCCCACCGATGATCGGATGGCGTCTGCGAACAACACACCTAGCAGTCCTACTATGTGCTCCTCCCTCACTCTCCCATTCAACAGTACAACGCTCTCTTCATTTTCTCCCTTCACGGAGTGTGAAGTGTCCAAACTAGTCCCTGGTAGCTGTCCTATAACCTGTCCGCTGGACACAATTCCTTCAAACCTACAGGAAGTCATAGCTCCAACAGTTGTGCCCGCAGTCACGAGCATAATAAGTTCCTCGCTTGCCCCGGACACATTTCCATTTGCCTTCAAACAAGCTACGATCACGCCTCTGGTAAAAAAGCCCCGTCTAAACTATCGGCCGGTCTTCCTGCTTCCCTTCCGGTCCAAGGTTATTGAATGAGCAGCTTTTAAACAGGTCATGGACTTCCTCACACAAAATGACAATCTTGATATAAATCAATCTTGTTTCAAAAAGGGCTACTCCATTGAAACGTGCACTTTCTTAAAAAAAAAACCCATAAGAACAGTGAGAGCAGTGGGTCAGTCCTCTGTTTATCCTTCTTGATCTTCTGCTGCCTTCAATACCGTTAACCACAACATACTCTCAAACGTGGGCATCACAGGACCAGCTCATTTTTGGTTCTGTTCCTACCTCATTCCTTTGAAGTGGTATGGCAAGCAGAACCTCTTTATTACATTGCCTCTCCACAGGGGTGCCCCTAGGCATGGTACTTGGGGCCCCTTCTCTTTGCCATATACAGCATCTCTCTGGGCCAGAACATTCATTCTCACAGCTTCTCATGTCACTGCTATGCAGATGATACACAACGCTACCTGTCATTCCCACTGGACTACCCCACAATCTCTGCATTAATCTCAGCTTGCCTCTATCTGCGTGGATGAAGGATCACAACTTTTAACTTAACCTCTTTAAGACTGAAGACCAGGTTATCCCTACCAATCATTTATAAGCTTCAACATTGACATAAATATCAAATCTATTACTGTCATTCTTACAAAGATCACTAATAACCTGGGTGTCATGTTAAGTGACCGGTTATCTTTCTTTGACCATGTTGCCTCGGTCTCCTGGTGGTGCCGCTGTGCTCTTTACAACATACAGAAGTTGAAGACCTTACCTGACTCAATATTCAACTCAACTCCTGCTACAGGCCATGGTTTAAACCCACCTCGATTACTGCAATGCCCTTCTGCTCAGCCTTCCAGCTTGTGTAATCAAACCCCTAAACCAAATAATTGTGTTTTATTCTATCTGCCCTGAAGAAGGCCAAAAGGTAACGAGCTGCAGAGTGAAACCAGATCAGTCTCAAAGCTCAGATTGATGTAAAAATGGTCAGAAAAGAGCCCTCACCCAACTATATGTATGTGAGCTCCCGAAATGAGAACTGCAACACTCATAATGGCTTTGGGTCTTTACGGGTTAAGGCAAACTAACAAGAACGTCCCCCCTCAACAGTGACAGTAGGGTAATAAAGCAAACAACCAGCACCGATGGCAACGATAACACGGTTCCTCGGTTCCTTCAGGACACTGACGTCATTAAATACTAATTATAATGAGATAAATGTAACAGAGCGAGTGTCCACTGTAAAACATTTTAAGTAGACATTTAACTGCATAGTGTTAGTGCAGCGGTACTGTATAATATTTTAAAAGTTTTAATGAAATCCACTTTCACATTTGAACTCTTTAGGATCCAAACAGAACTATAGGAACCTGGCGGTCTTAAACCTGACTAGAAGGCGGACTGTCATGTCAAACATCTGTAAAAGAGCTCATTCTTAATGACTAAAAAGGCCACTGGGCACATTTTACTGTCACTAGCATAGCTGAGGTTTAAAGTTTATCCTTGTGTCCCGTCACATGACGACTTGAGCCCACTGCGGTGTCATTTATGCCTGTGGTTTAGCCTAAACTCAAATGCAGTGTCTCTTTTCCAGTGTATTTACTTAAACTTCAACCAGGTACATTTTGGGACAAGTTCAGGCCATTTCTTTAGCAACAGAGACATGCAACTCATCCTCCAGACTCATTTTGTTCATGTTTACCTTCATTTAGTCCCGTGCAGGGTTTTGGCTCTGATTTAAGGACGAATGGTCTACTTTTATTTACATAAAACAGTTGATTCCCTGTTGACTCCGGTTATTTTCCCATGTTCACTAACTCCACAGTCGGTGTTGCATTGCACCGTGTGTCCTCTTTACATGTTCAACTGCAGAACCCGTCCTTGTCTTGACACTGCAGTTAGGTTCAGTTCAAGTTCCAGGCTGAACTGGAAATGTGGGTCGCCGTGTTAAACCGGGGCTAAGCCAGCCACATACCAAGTGAAAGTGCAGTTGACCCATGTGGTTTTATGCATGTGTCATCTGGAGCTGGGCTCATGTGGATTTTCTGGGGTTGATGGTCATCATTTGAAAAAATATGGCCAATAATCAACCTGTGATATTATCACTGTGTTTGCCGTTTATATCTTCATAACACTGAAAAATAAATATAAAGGTCATTAAAACTTTGATGAAAAAGCCCATGACTGAGTTCCTCAGACTTTTGCACAGTGCAGTATGCCACTATTTCCTCCTCGTAACAATGTCAGACTTGACATGCCTGAACGGATCTGCAGATATCTTCCTGTCTGCAGACTAGTTTGCTGAGAGATGAACAATGTTGAAATCGTTTGATATCATCTCATTTAAAGATTCAAATTAACCACCATAACTCTGAAGCAGAAACAAATGAAAGTCAGAAGCAACATGATTGCACCGAAACCAATCTGTCAGTGTTTATTTAAGCAGCTTGAACAGCTAAAAACTGAGTCATACCTGAGAGGCCAGGCTTCAAAGATCAAAGGTTTGACCTTTTACAGAAAATGAATATAATTCCGGGGATTCTAAATGAGGCGTCTGTGATGTGTATGAGTCAAAATAGCCCAAGGATCAGTCTTTACAGCGTCTGTTTCACCCTGTATAAATGACCCTTTTCAGACCAGCGGTTATTTCTGTCGCTTCAAATGCAAGTCAGCCACTGCTCTGCTCGTGGCTTGGTTGCAGCGTGTTTGTGTAATGGTTTTGACTTCTCCTTCCGTTGTCTTGGATGCCGTCATTGTGTATTCTAGTTCCTGTTTTTATTTTCAGAGTCCATGTCTTGGGCTGTTGAGTTCCAGTTTGACGTCCCTTGATCCCACCTGTCCTAGCTGCATGCACCTGTGCCTCATCAGCCCGTCCATGTGTTGTCTTGACCTCCCTTCCTCCCTGTCTCCGGCTTTTCCTTGTGCAACCGTTTTGTGCATCTTGTTGGTATTCCTGCACATGCAGCACTTTTTGCTCACTAAAGCACCTTTCTGTTTGCAACTTCTGCTTCCTGGAGAAAACCATAGCAACCATAGAAACCGTAACAGCTCGCCCCTGTTCTCGGCTACCCGCGGCTCCTAACTGTCTTTAACATGAGTGTAGTTGCCAGTCCAGCCTTGTGCTGCCGCAGGTTTGTGAAGCAGTCTGATCCTAAGTGGTGTGAGCACAACGTCAGGCTTTTGACCACCAGAACTGGTTTTTCATTGACAGGACCAAATGTGAAATGTAAAACATTTTTATGGTCTGGTAGGCGGCGATGCCAAATCATTCATATTCGAGCTTAAAAAAAAAGCCTTAAAAGCCTTAAAAACCTTTAAATTGTGGGAGAAACTTCCGTTTACTGATGTAAATAACTGCCTCAAATCATCTCCCGTTCAGCGGGTGCTACTGTTACTGAGCACACAGCCTACAAAGACACAAGCCTGACGTCTTCAAGTCCACTCCTCGACGTCCACTCACCTGGATCTCTGAGGTGCTTCCCAGCGCTACCACACCCTGACGTAAGGGTTTTACTAAGTGAGCTAGATACCTTTTGAAGACACTGAACTGGTATTTCACCGTGACTGTAAACAACACTGTCTACGAGCAACATGTAACATCATGAAAAGAAAAACACGGTAGAAGTGTGAGTTACTTGTGAGTGGGTTTGACATGGTCCAGGTCGGTGATTCTCATGAAGGGTTTGTGGAAGTAGTGCAGCTGCAGGATGCAGGCCAGCAGGAAGAAACCTGGGATCAGAATACTTGTGAAGAGTTCAGACAGAACAAACTTCTCCAGACCAACCGCCTCCAACCTGAAGATGACAACGGAGAACAACTGCACTTTGATTATTTCAGCTTTACACTCACATTTTTTAATATTACAAGAGGCTCTAACTCTAAATCTGATAAACTGCTTACAATATCAGGAACGCTACAAAAACAACTATTTACTTTAACCCTGAAGACAGATCTCATCAAGGCTGTTTTTAGTAAAGCACATACTGTCCATCTGTGAAGCCAGTGAGGTTCTTCCAGTAGTCAGGGAAGTCTTCAAACTGGTACGTGTAGATGGAGATGAGCACCAGCATGGTGTAGGCCACGACAAGCCACCAGAAGAGCTTCAACAGGTGCCTCCAGAGAGAGTAGTACACCTGAAGGACAGGAGTACGTTGGTCATTACAAAGGCTCCTGGTATAAACGAAGAAAATTACAAGAAATAAAGCTGAGCAAAAGAGCACAGCCGTCTGACAGTTCAGGTGCTGCCACCTCCACTTTCTAGCCCTCCATGTGTCCATCCATCATCTACACCCGCATCAAGCTAGAACTTCTCCAAACTCACTAAGGTGTTTCTGAAAAACAAAAATGTGCTCAAACAGCCTATAGGTCACATGACCATTCACATGCACTGGCTGGACAGAGAGCTGGGGTTACAGACCGGGGTCCCCTCACCCCCCGGAGAGCCTCGCCCTCACGAATCTGTTCCTCCCTCTGTGAACCGGTTTAGAACCTCTGCAGTGTTTCAGCCTGGCAGCCACGTTGTGCTTCACAGACCTTGTTCTTCGAGAACACACGAACTCCGTCCTGAAGACCCCTTCCAGCTGTGAGGCAACGGGGCTACCCAGCAAAGACCCAAGCTGCTCGCCTTACGTCTTGCTTTACCAATGCTGTCTCTCAGGTCATGTCTCTCTACGATAGGCAGCTCTACCCTCTTGGGTTGGTGACCTCAGGACAGATGTGTTCCAGTTGTTTTATCTGGACGTGTTCTGCTGCATCAGACCACATATTCTCACTCACACTGAGGTCTGGACTCTGACCAGGCCATTCTAGGCCATTCCAGGCCATTCCAACGTTTCTCCAGAACCTCTATGAGAAACTTTGAGAGTTCCTGGACCAGAAGCTGAGGATCATGGTCAGACTGAAGCTCTGTCCTCGTCTCAGCTCCGTCACCAACCAGCCTTCTGTCACTTCTAACCAACTGCTCAGGTCCTGTCTTAAAGCAAACATGATGCTGCCGGAGTTCCTGAGGTCATGACCCAAACTGGATGTATTTTCCTTGATAACAGAAACCTTAACTCTGTCTCATCTGCTCAGAGAACTTTCATCCACGTCTATTTATTTATTCTTGGCCGGTGAAAGTGAAAAAGTGGGAAGCCTTCTTTTGAGAAGTGTACATCTTCAACTGCTCCCCCAGACAGACCCCCCCCCCCCCGTCCCCCCCCCCCCCCCCCCCCGTCTCTGCAGCGCAGCTCTGGAGCTCCTTCAAGGTGATGTCACTGCTACGTTGGATAAGTTATCTTGTCTGCATTATGAGTTCTGCTTCTCTGTAGTTTTTGGGGCAGAGAAAGATACACAATCCCATTTCCCCACCATTAAACACAATAAGGTGTAACGATCAGTTTGGGAATGATATGGCGGTTCCTTTGAATGTCGCCTACAGCGCCGTTTTCCAACGGCCCCGTATACATCTCACTCTTTGGCTCAGGATTTTTGTGGATGAAGGGACAGAACCACAGCACAGTTCCAGGGACCTTTGTAATCCTTCCACGACCTGGACTTGGTAGCAGCTTCTTATGTCACTGTCTCCATGTGGACAAGGCCAAAGACAAACAAATGTATACAGATTGTAGGTCACCACCTCCATCTGCAAATTCTCAGATCTATTGTCAGCTCAAGCTCACAAAATCTAAACAGGCTGACTGTTTGGTGGACAGAAGGAGAAGAGAGTTTGTTCATACCTGATAGAGGCACAGGCAGAGCAGAAACAGTAGCATGTAGACGATTTTGTATGCAACCAGTTTCCCAGCGAAAGAGACCACGATGAACATTCCTCCACACACGTAGATCCAGTATTTGGCGTAGCAGCTCATCACCATGCCACCCAGAACCTTCAGCACCGAGTCAGAACCAGCACCATCCTCTAATGAGGGACCAGAAAACTGTTACATACGAACATCAAAACTCATGAAACAAGATAAAGCTGAGAAAGAATGATCAAGTGTGCACATCACGCATGTGTCAAACTATTTGTATTCAAATGTAGCTTTGATGCAGCAGAACATTAGTAAAGGACTCTGATTGCCGGTAAGAAGAACATGTTAGAAATAGGGGCATGTGAGGAGGACTTGAGGGATCCTTCCCACTGTCCTGAAGGATGAACTTTCCCCTGAAACATTCAGCTGAACCTGTGAACAGATGAGCTTCAAACCGCCAAAGTGAGAGCTGATTCTACCACTTCAGTTCAAAACATTATGTCAGTCACTGTAGAAAATCAAAACAATACTATGACTTTTAACTCTTGTAAAGCCCTCTAGGGGGTCACCACAGCGGATCATCATGTTCCACATTTAGGTTTGACACAGGGTTTTCCATCAGACACAATCTTCCCTATTTATCCTGGTTAGGATCTTAACAGCACTGGAACTGGGGCCAGAGTGTTAACGTCTGGTCTGATAGCGGATTGAGCCCCGACAGTCCTGTCAACAGTCCTGGGTTTTCACTGTCCTGTTCTTCCTTTCATGATGCTCCAAATGTTTCCACTTGGTGAAAGGTCTGAACTGCAGATAGGCCAGCACGGCGCCTCACCTCTTCTACAACAAAGCCATGCTTCTGTAACGGATGCAACATGTGGTTTAGCGCTGACACTGCTGAAAGACGTCTTGCATCAAGACCTCCAAATCAGGACCTGAACCGGATCAGTAGACCCTCCAGGTGTTAAGTTGCTTGTCCTTCCATTTGCTGCCATCAGAATGAGCTCATATTTCACTTTCAAAATGGGATGTTTTCTATGTTCTATTGTGAACAAAATGAGGGTTTATGAGATTTTAAAAGTATTGCATTCTGTTTTCACTTTTACATTTTAAACCACGTGCAACCTCTCTTGAAAATAGACTTGTTAAACTGGATCCAAGGTGGTACTTACATGGAACGTCAGCTCCAGCATTTAAAGCACCAACCACCAATCACGTCGCTTGGTGCTTTAAATAACCACCAGGGGATCATCTGACAGTGCAGCTGCTCTTTGATGCACACACACATCTTAACAGAGATGCTGTCGTATGAGTATGGAGGGACACTGATGAAAGAAAAATCTGGAAACATCACTGATCTTGTCGTGGCCAGCAGTCCTTCTGAGGAGCACACTCCCATCCTGGGGATTCAGAACTTTATTTCTGAGGATCTGGTTAGACTCGGGTCTGAACTGAGCTTCAGTTTAGGATTTGGCATCAACCATTAATGGTTAGGTAGAAAAAAAAATGTGGGTGTGCGTTTACCTCTGGTGGTGACTCCTTGCAGTGGCATGGCCATTTTGCTCTTCCTCTTGAAGTTTTCCTTCACTGACTGACGCAGCAGCAGCCAAAAGGTTAAGGTGAATAAAAGCTGGACAGAAGAAGATTAAAGTAAAGACTGAGTTCAGATTGAGTCTTGGCCTTTCTCTGCTGCGGTCACACTTTACAAATCACATGAAAAAACCCCTCTGATCAGTGGTGTTAAATGAGCATAACAGAAAACCGAGCACTGAGCTCGCCAAAGCTTATTGTGTCTTGGTCTGCAGAAGAACTATGGACAGAGGTGAATACTATGGAACACAACATACTTTCACAGCTGAACCCTTAAACTGTTAAGTTATATACTTAAAAATATTATTTTAACAGACCAAACAAAAAACTCCTGTTAGTCTCACCATGTATGAAACTTTAGTGTCATATTGTTCATCTTTTTTCCAGGAATGGAGAGTTTATTTCTGTTGTACAAAGGAATGCTGAGAAGTGGAGAACTGCTGCTCAGCTATTGTGTTTACAGAAAACCTCTAATCATACTAATAATACTGCATACTAATAACAATCTGCTTTCTGTCAAAGATAACACTCTCATCATCATCATCATCATCATCATCATCATCATCGCATTCATGGCACAGCTGTCGGCAGCGCGGTGAGTACAGAAGGTCGTCCTTCATCAGGACGGCTGGCAGGTTGGGTTGCCAGTCCCACCATATAACAGTGTCCTTGGATAGGACATTGAACCCCACGTTGCCCTAGATATGCTCACCAAGGTATGATCGTACATATTAATCTTTACTGTATATAGAGTGCAAGTGTGAATGTGTAAATTAGAAAAACAAAGAGCTACATCGAGGGTGGACCATTTAACACCACAAGAGCAAGAGATTTTTCTTCCTAGGGGGGCATGACAGAAAATAATTGAGAATCACTGGGCTAGAGCAACCAACAGTCAGAGTGCACTCACCAACCTTAAAGTCTAAAGCAACCAACAGTCAGAGTGCACTCACCAACCTTAAAGTCTAGAGCAACCAACAGTCAGAGTGCACTCACAAACCTTAAGTTTAGAGCAACCAACAGTCAGAGTGCACTCACAAACCTTAAGTCTAGAGCAACCAACAGTCAGAGTGCACTCACCAACCTTAAAGTCTAGAGAAACCAACATTCAGAGTGCACTCAGCAACCTTAAAGTCTAGAGCAACCAACATTCAGAGTGCACTCACCAACCTTAAAGTCTAGAGCAACCAACAGTCAGAGTGCACTCACCAACCTTAAAGTCTAGAGCAACCAACAGTCAGAGTGCACTCACCAACCTTAAAGTCTAAAGCAACCAACAGTCAGAGTGCACTCACCAACCTTAAAGTCTAGAGCAACCAACAGTCAGAGTGCACTCACAAACCTTAAGTCTAGAGCAACCAACAGTCAGAGTGCACTCACAAACCTTAAGTCTAGAGCAACCAACAGTCAGAGTGCACTCACCAACCTTAAGTCTAGAGCAACCAACAGTCAGAGTGCACTCACCAACCTTAAAGTCTAGAGCAACCAACAGTCAGAGTGCACTCACAAACCTTAAGTCTAGAGCAACCAACAGTCAGAGTGCACTCACAAACCTTAAGTCTAGAGCAACCAACAGTCAGAGTGCACTCACCAACCTTAAAGTCTAGAGCAACCAACAGTCAGAGTGCACTCACCAACCTTAAAGTCTAAAGCAACCAACAGTCAGAGTGCACTCACCAACCTTAAAGTCTAGAGCAACCAACAGTCAGAGTGCACTCACAAACCTTAAGTCTAGAGCAACCAACAGTCATAGTGCACTCACAAACCTTAAGTCTAGAGCAACCAACAGTCAGAGTGCACTCACCAACCTTAAAGTCTAGAGAAACCAACATTCAGAGTGCACTCAGCAACCTTAAAGTCTAGAGCAACCAACAGTCAGAGTGCACTCACCAACCTTAAAGTCTAGAGCAACCAACAGTCAGAGCGCACTCACCAACCTTAAAGTCTAGAGCAAGCAACATTCAGAGTGCACTCACCAACCTTAACTCTAAAGCAACCAACAGTCAGAGTGCACTCACCAACCTTAAAGTCTAGAGCAACCAACAGTCAGAGCGCACTCACCAACCTTAAAGTCTAGAGCAAGCAACATTCAGAGTGCACTCACCAACCTTAACTCTAAAGCAACCAACAGTCAGAGTGCACTCACAAACCTTAACTCTAAAGCAACCAACAGTCAGAGCGCACTCACCAACCTTAAAGTCTAGAGCAACCAACAGTCAGAGCGCACTCACCAACCTTAAAGTCTAGAGCAACCAACAGTCAGAGTGCACTCACCAACCTTAAAGTCTAGAGCAACCAACATTCAGAGTGCACTCACCAACCTTAAAGTCTAGAGCAACCAACATTCAGAGTGCACTCACCAACCTTAAAGTCTAGAGCAACCAACATTCAGAGTGCACTCACCAACCGTAAGGCTAGAGCAACCAACACTCAGAGTTAACTCACCAACATTAAGTCTAGAGCAACCAACAGTCAGAGCGCACTCACCAACCTTAAGTCTAAAGCAACCAGCAGTCAGAGCGCACTCACCAACCTTAAGTCTAGAGCAACCAACAGTCAGAGCGCACTCACCAACCGTAAGGCTAGAGCAACCAACATTCAGAGTGCACTCACCAACCGTAAGGCTAGAGCAACCAACAGTCAGAGTGCACTCACCAACCGTAAGGCTAGAGCAACCAACAGTCAGAGTGCACTCACCAACCGTAAGGCTAGAGCAACCAACATTCAGAGTGCACTCACCAACCGTAAGGCTAGAGCAACCAACACTCAGAGTTAACTCACCAACATTAAGTCTAGAGCAACCAACAGTCAGAGCGCACTCACCAACCTTAAGTCTAAAGCAACCAGCAGTCAGAGCGCACTCACCAACCTTAAGTCTAGAGCAACCAACAGTCAGAGTGCACTCACCAACCGTAAGGCTAGAGCAACCAACACTCAGAGTTAACTCACCAACATTAAGTCTAGAGCAACCAACAGTCAGAGCGCACTCACCAACCTTAAGTCTAGAGCAACCAACAGTCAGAGCGCACTCACCAACCTTAAAGTGCAGGGAAGCTGCTTTCTTGTCTATCGGAAAAATCCCTAACCTCCAGGCTCCAAGTTGGGGAGGCATAAGTAATCCCACTTGAGTGGGAAAAGGTCCAGTCCCTCTCAAGGAGAGGAAAACTCACTCTTGGCAATGTCACCTCTCTCGTGGGGAAGGAACTTGAGCTTGTGTGTGAGAATGAGAGGAACAGAATATAGCTGCGCTCACCTCAATGCACAGCACAGGCTCTAGAGCCAGAGGTGACATTCCCAAGAGCAGGTTTCTGTGACTGGAAGGGTGGAACAGCAGGATCCACACTTGGAGCTGCTGTGGAGACTATGAAGCCTCTGCTGGTGGTGGTGGTGCAACAACAACGACAGTTATGTTGTTTAAATGTGAAAGTGTCTACGGTCAGACTATTCTAATTTGACATTTGAATAAAGGAAACGTTTCTTTTTCTCTGAATTCTTCTCATTGTATATAAAAGACATGTAAAATAAACAAAGCCCACGTATCTGCAGCTACATCTCCAAAAATATTTCTTTTTCCCACATCATCATTACAATCATTACCATTGTTATCACCACTATCATCATCCTCATCGCCGCCATCATCATGGCCATTGTTGTCAATCATTATCAGCATCAACATCACAATTCCAGTCTATATGTCCCCTCCGGTCTCACCATGGCTCCCAGTCTCAGACAGGGGTACTGGGCCCTGTCCAGCCCCAGCTGTCTGAGACTCATGGTTCCCACAGTAGTGGGGAGTTCTGCTTGGAGGTCCATTGCCCAGATATACTGGAGACAGCACAGAGCCAGGCCGTAGAGCAGGATGAAGGGCGAGCACAGAGTGGCAGCGTGGCGTCTGGAGAAAGACACAATTGACTGAATAAGCTTTGTGGTTGGCGCAAAGTCAAGCTTAACAAGTCCTTCTTGAGACAAAATACATTCAAATGCCCATAAGACTCAAAGCTACAGTCCAGACATGTTTATATATAACAATCAACACAATCTACTGTACAATAATATGTATATAAAATCACTTTCCCATGATGGAGACTCAATTAGCTGATCAGAAACTCACAACAAAACACACACTTTTGGTAGTCAGAAAAAATATATCACATTCAGGGATCAGCTGTGAAAGGAAGAAGCAGCAAGATGTGAAATTACTTCAAACAAAAACATTTGACAAAGTTCCCTTTAACAAGATGTAGAAAAACGTAAATAAATGCATAAAGTTTGTGGCTGCATACTTTGGAAGAGCTCTTTATTTTAAAAATCTGATCAAAGATGATGATATGATGAAGAAACGTTTGCCTCCAGCGTAAACAGTTCAATCTTTCTCAAACTCAGGAACTTGGGACAGTTGCTGAAGGTGCGTTTTACTCGCCTCCTTCACAACTATGAACATGGCAGCAATGAAGACGTGATGTTCTGGGACAGGTCTTTACACGACATCCACCATCAGTCCTTGTACAGGCCTGTTAACATGCACATCACTGATACAGGTTACAGCCCTGACTCAGCGTTAACTTCTCAACTGCTGCTTTTCTGTGCAGAGAAATACCTCTTTTTTTGGAGCCCTTCAGAAATTGTTCAGTACTGAAACGTTACGCGTGAACATGTGTGAACAGGCACATTTTCAGATTAATTTGCTACAGCTACAAAGTTTAAATCACCTGGCTCGCAGGATCCAGATGAGACAGGCCCATAGGAGCAGAACAAATGTGAGCCAGCTGTGGTAGGTGATGCTCCACACCTGGATAACATGGAGAACAGAAGCACATCACAATAGCAAAAGCCATGAAGCTGAAGCTGAAAACATGTTCCGTCCCACTCACCATCATGGCTATGAGGGCACATACGTAACTCTGCTGCATGACCACTTTTCCCAGCAGGAAGAATGGGCTTTCACCTGACTCTCCACCGGGCACGCCACTAACGCCTGCAGAAACATATGTCAAAGCCTGTTAATGGAGAGCCAAATCACTTTCTGTAAATACCACTGTGCATAAAATAAGCCTGCAATTCACCAAATGGCAGCTCCGAGAGTCCTCAGGGAATCAGGGTGAATGGATGAACATATAAATACAATATATTTCTTATTTGTGTCAACAGCAGTGACGCATTTTTACAGCAATCTGATGTCAGTAAAATTAATGTTGCTATGTCTGTGTAGATGGTTCAGGTGGAGGCCAGTAACAGTGGGGTGTATGTAGATGGTTCAGGTGGAGGCCAGTAACAGTGGGGTGTATGTAGATGGTTCAGGTGGAGGCCAGTAACAGTGGGGTGTATGTAGATGGTTCAGGTGGAGGCCAGTAACAGTGGGGTGTATGTAGATGCTTCAGGTGGAGGCCAGTAACAGTGGGGTGTATGTAGATGGTTCAGGTGGAGGCCAGTAACAGTGGGGTGTATGTAGATGGTTCAGGTGGAGGCCAGTAACAGTGGGGTGTATGTAGATGGTTCAGGTGGAGGCCAGTAACAGTGGGGTCTGTGTAGATGCTTCAGGTGGAGGCCAGTAACAGTGGGGTGTATGTAGATGGTTCAGGTGGAGGCCAGTAACTGTGGGGTGTATGTAGATGGTTCAGGTGGAGGCCAGTAACTGTGGGGTCTGTGTAGATGGTTCAGGTGGAGGCCAGTAACAGTGGGGTGTATGTAGATGGTTCAGGTGGAGGCCAGTAACAGTGGGGTGTATGTAGATGGTTCAGGTGGAGGCCAGTAACAGTGGGGTCTGTGTAGATGGTTCAGGTGGAGGCCAGTAACAGTGGGGTGTATGTAGATGGTTCAGGTGGAGGCCAGTAACAGTGGGGTGTATGTAGATGGTTCAGGTGGAGGCCAGTAACAGTGGGGTGTATGTAGATGGTTCAGGTGGAGGCCAGTAACAGTGGGGTGTATGTAGATGGTTCAGGTGGAGGCCAGTAACAGTGGGGTGTATGTAGATGGTTCAGGTGGAGGCCAGTAACAGTGGGGTGTATGTAGATGGTTCAGGTGGAGGCCAGTAACAGTGGGGTGTATGTAGATGGTTCAGGTGGAGGCCAGTAACAGTGGGGTGTATGTAGATGGTTCAGGTGGAGGCCAGTAACAGTGGGGTGTATGTAGATGGTTCAGGTGGAGGCCAGTAACAGTGGGGATAACTTTATTAACCACTTAGTAGCCTTCATTTATCAGGCTCCTGGTTCTGGTTCTGGTGGAACCAGCTCCCACTGTATAAGACACGGAAAGCCTGGCTACTTCTGAGCAAAGGTTTTTGACGAGGCTGATACGTGGGCTCCCTCAGCTTCGCTGAACAATCACTTTAGTTATTCTGCTATAGGCCTCAGCTACTGGGGGATCTCCCATGATGCACTTGGCTCTTCCCGTACACGGTTCTCTTTATTGTTCTTGCGTGTTTAGGACATTATTATTACAGTTCCCTCTGTTTCCTCTTGTGTCTCATCTGCAGACGTCTGGACGTCTCTTGTCGTGTCAGGCCTTCATCCGCTCAGGCCAGACCTCCCTGGTTCTGGTTCCGTTGGATTGGTTCTTGTGTTTGTTTTTAGTGAACCATTTTTTCCTATCCAGCTCACCTCATGCTGGCTGAGGGTGGAGGATTGCTGTCAAGTGAAGATTTAATGCAATCTATTGGGTTCTTTAGCTATCCTGTTTTTTTTAACTGGCATTATACAAAAGATACAAAATTCCAACTTCAGTCAGAATAATCCGGACAAACTGAATTACAATGAATTGGAATATGATTGAACTAAGTGGATTGTCACTAATCGGGTTGTATTGAATATATCTTCGGTGAAAGTGTCTTAAGTTACATTTTGTTGAACACTGGTGATATAAAAAATGGATCATTTAACTAAACTGAAGGGGCTAAAAAACACCCCTCTTTTAATGAAATTAAAATATGTCCCGCTGATGTGAAGAAGCTCCATCTGAAACCACCTTCCACATGCTGTTTGAATGAAAGAAGTGATAACATGGTACCCGGATTTGGCTCACTTTCTGCAGCTACAGCTCCTCCTCCACTCTCTGTTGCCATGGAGACAAGCATGATCTGAAACAGAGCAGCACATGAAAGTACTTAAAGAAACTATAAACTGTCTGTACAGTAATAATATGAATAACGTTTTTTCCAACGACGACAGAGCAGCATCCAACCAAACTATGTTCCGATATGTGAAAAAGGGTATTTTTTCTTTTCACATTATTATTTGCGCTGCGTAACTTTCACTTCAGATGACTTGACTTTGCACCCGACTCTTAGTTGAGGAGATCCAAGCATAAAAAGTGGAAGCTGGTCGTTGATGATGAACACACATTTGGGACCGATTCCACCAACAGTGGTTTCAGCTTTGGAGGGAACTCTCTGCCTGGAACAGCGATCATTTCTCTTTCTGGTGTCACTAACTAATTTAAAGTTTAATGATGTGACTGATGATGTACAGCGGTGTCTCTGACTGAGTGTGTGCAGTGTGTAAGACTACGAGAGTAATAATGTTAGTACAGACATCTTTCTTCCTGATGGGGATGTCAACATGCTGCTGAAGTTCTTGTGAGCAGTTCTGACGTCTGTCTGACTGAAAGCAGCAGCTACATTCTATAAGACAGTGGTTTTGCTCTCGGAGGCCAGTGGCATGAAACCCTTCGCAGCTGCAGAAACTCCAGCAGACAAGCAGCGGTGTTAATGAACACAGTGACGCGGCTGCATCATCTCTGCAGACGCGAGGCAGAGGAACGCTGTGAAATCTGGGTGTTCCATACCAAACACGTGCAAAGAACAGGAACACCCTACGCATCTGAACCTGGCATAGAAAAGCTGTTGACACTTTTGTAAGGTGTTCAAAAGAAGAGGAACCAAATGGTTAAAAATGAAGACAGCGAGACGCAGACACACACATGAACCTGAGGGTCTTCTTCACAGTCGTCCCTCTGTGGAGTCCAGGAGCTCAACTCCACCAGCTCTTCATTTAATGCTTCCCTGTTCTCCTGCTGCTTCTGCCCTGCCTGCAGATAAAAAAACAAACACATTTAGGACTCATCCAAAAGGAAGTGGCGTGACGTGCATCCTGCACGCTGGCCTGAACTGACTGAATCTCCCAAACACACCCCAGATGTCTTCCCTTCCACTCTGCAAACTGTCAAAGTGCAACAAACTATGAAAAAGATCCATGCATCCAATCGTCTCTAATAAAGCCCTTAAGATCCCGGCTCCTTCTGCCTTTAAAGACCTCGTGGTTCCATGCCATCCCAACATGACTTGTCTCTCAGACTGCAGGATAACTTGTGGTTCCAACAGTAGAATGTGGAGCGAAGCTTTCAATGATCCGGCTCCTGGTTGTGGTTCTGGTGGAACCAGCTCCCAGTTAGTGTGCAGGAAGCCTGTCTGATGAAGTTCAGAACTGGGGCTGGCTTGGGGGACCCTGAACCCCCCCTTAGTTGTGTGGTGTCTTTGACTGAACTGCCCTGACTTTGATTGCTGTTTCTGTTAACTGTCCTGAGTTGACCTCTGTTGTAAACTGACAAACAGAAACGAAACAAAGCAGCCCTTACCTGCTCAGGTTTGGCATGACTTCCTGTTTTGAGAACGGCAGCTATGGTTACGTAGAGGACAAAGAGTATTCCTGGGTTGACATAAACTGGCCAATCATGACTGGCATTGAGATTGAGCTCATCTGGCAGAGAGCAGTTCCCAGGAATGATAATGTCCTTTAGGCCAAAAAGTCTAGACAGAACAAAAACAAAGAAGGGGGAAGATGAACTGGCAGATACAAAAGTAGGCAGCAAATATATCACAGGTGGAGTGTCAACTCAGACAAAACCTCAGGAACGCCAGGAGCTGCGGCGCCATCTGGCCGACAGCCATACATGCACAAAATGCAAGAAATCTTTTATTTGGCAGCAACTCTGTTATAAAACGTGCTTCACAAATGACAGGTACCTTAGCATGATTAACAGACTGAAGGTCTGAAGTAAATGAGGTGAATACAACCTTGGATGAACGACAGCGCATGAAACACAACACTGAAATGAAAGCCGCATATATTAATCTTAGAGACCCATTTGTTGCTGCGCACTATTCTAGAAAGGGCTATAAAAGTACTTTAAATCTATCTGGACTATCTGGAAAATATTCAAGGCAGTTGCCAGTCTTTCTAGGGGTGATGTCTCCGTAGATTTAACCCAAGGTCAGGCAGTGCAACGCTCCAATGTCCAGATCTCAGCTCAACTGGAATGCTGCGGTGAGACCGTTGGAGAGCTGTGCACAAGTGAATGTTGGAAAGCCTCAATAAACTGAATCAGTGCCGTAAAGAACAATGGAGCGAAATCCATCCACGACCATGTGAGAGAGACGGGTAAAGTCGGGAAACTGCACTTCACTGCTGTTTGAGGTGGATCAACAAGCTCCTTGTTAGTGTACTTCCATATGACTTTATTTTTCCTTCTTCACTTCATATTTGATTATATATATTATATACACACACGTTGTTATATATGGGCCGACTAGAATTATAAAAAATACAAGTTTGAGCAAAGCCAAATTAAAAACATCAGGGAAATTAAAATCTGTCTAACTTTTAGATGTAATGATGATGAACACACAATTAAGTGTATTTCACCTAATAACACACCTAAGAAAATAAATAAATTACATTTACAGTTTAAAGTCTTTGCCCAAATATCTCTTCATTCCTCTTTGTAAGTGAGTGCAGGAATGACCTTCTGGAATGGTCTTTATTGCTGTGAGGTGATTGGAATCACTGTGTTTTTGTTAATAAATCACACAAAATGAGAAGATCCAGCTCATATCAACATTCATTAGCAGCCTAAATGTTGATTTCACTATTGAGCCACTAGATGGTGATCTTGTCCAGTGATGCAGACAGAAAACTTCAGCTTTAAAGTCAGGCTGGTTTGGAGTTTCTTCTGGATCTCCAGAACAGTACGTTTGTTAAAATAAACGAAAAACAGCTGTTGTGGGCAGAATCCCAGGACCCACGCCTTTTTCTTTCAAATGTGTCGGTCATTGTGAAATGACCTGAACTGGTTTTATTGTAGTGAACTGGATCTGGATGTCTGACGGGGAACAACCATCAGAAGCTCCTGAATGAGCCTGCAGACGTTCTGTACATGATCCAGTGACGGTCTAAAAATGGTCTGGAGATCCTTTGGAAATGATGTTGAACTTTAAAGAGTCGGAGTTGAAACAGATCATGTCTCATCACATACTGCTCACATTTGGATTCAAAGTGACATGGGCATGTGGTCAGGTCCACCTTGGTTAGTTCCTGTCCGGAAGTGTCCGGAAGTGTCGGGAAGGACAGAGTGGAGGGGTTCAGCTGTCGTCTCCATTCACTGGTGCTCTCTGGAGCACTTTACCCTGGAGTCTTGCAGCTTCT
The DNA here is from genome assembly GCA_014839995.1 of Xenentodon cancila. Classification (NCBI taxonomy): domain Eukaryota; kingdom Metazoa; phylum Chordata; class Actinopteri; order Beloniformes; family Belonidae; genus Xenentodon; species Xenentodon cancila. The sequence continues at coordinate 28,435,325 of CM026208.1, read as the reverse complement.
CACGTGGTTGTGGTGTTCTGAAGATGTAGTTTGGTTGCAGAGCCATATTGTTTTAAGGCATTTATTAACAACTAAAATAATTCCAGTTATTAATAAATTTCTGTTTTAAACCTAATTATTTGCTCTGTTTTTGTTCACTTTTGTCCACCCTAAAGATTTATTATTAAACAAATTATTGTAACAAGTTAGAAAAATCTTTAATGTAAGTTTTTTTATATTTTTTTTTAAGTCTTGGGCTGATCTGACGAAGCACGGAGTAATTACAGGATATAATGTGACAAAAAACGTTTTCTTTTCACCAGAAGGTGGCGCTATGGGCCTCAGCCAACATTGTCACATCCAGTTGTTCGAATGGAAGCCTCATCAAACGCATGACTTTTGGTTCACATTGGACAACGCACGGGCGAGTTAGAACAAGATTTCCACGCATGGCGAAGCATCGAAATGCGCATCATCATCAAGGGGCGGTCCTCCGGGGAAAACTCAATTTTATTTAATGACCAGCTTCATCGAGATTTTAAGCACGGATTTGACCGGGTTTGACATCTGTCTGACCATCATTCAATTTTGATCATCAGCCAAAATGACACATTTAAGAATACGGGTCCTTGAGACTTTTCTGTGCGTGTCACCAATCTGCATAAACGTACCAGTTTTCTTGCATGTAGGCCAAATTCTTCTTTTATTTTTAAGGTGGCGGTATTGAGCCATTTTTTCACACCCATGTGAGTAAATAACTTAAACATTACAGATACAATAGGGTCCTCGCACCCTCAGTGCTGGGCCCTAAATGCTGCTGCCAGACTCTGCAGCAGTTTACAATCCTGCAGCTGGAAGCCCCCAGTGTTGTCCTTTGCTGTAAACGAATGGTACCTTTCCTAATTGATTCACATGACAGTTCTAGAGAAACTTTAATAAAAAAAATAATAAACAGATAAGACTTTGAAATTAAAGTTGTTACTATGACTTTACTTATTTTCCGTAATTTAACATTATTCTCACAATAGTAACTGTGTTATTCTAGGAGAAAGAAAATGTTTTATGGGACAAAGGACCCAATTTTACAAGAATAAAGTCACAATTTTATAAAAATACATTTGTAATTTATTACAACAAAGTTGAGTTACTATGAAAATTAAAAAGTTGCTACAATACTTTAACAGGGAAAATCATTTTGAGGGAAGAACTGCGGTTTTTACTAGAAAAAAATAATTAATATTGAAAGAACAAAGTTATTATTATTGTTTGTCACAACAGTTTTTTGTGGGGTCCATGCACCTGTGCTGCAGACTCACCTGGCCCACAGGCTGTGGGGGGGGAACAGAGCCTGGACCAGCAGACTCTGGTACAGGTACAGACAGACCATGTGACCGGCGGCGAAGAAGCCCACCATCACACACACTGCATTGAAGCCCAGCTGGCTGATGGGCCGATGGCATGCCCACCACGTGCACATGCCGATGAAGAGCAAAAAGTAGATGGCCGAGAAGGCAGAGGGCAGCGTGATTCCTGCAGAAAACGAGAACATTTAAAAAAATTAAAAGATCACACAAATCAAAAGTACCTTTTCTAACATGATTTCTCTCTTTTCTGTATCTGCTTGGTACAAAGTAGAGCAGACATTTCTACATTTCTTCTAAGCAGTGAGCCAGGTTAATATTGATATTGTCCATCCACCCATCCATCATCCATCCATCCACCCATCCATCCATCCACCCACCCATCCATCCATCCATCCACCCACCCATCCATCCATCCACCCATCCATCATCCATCCATCCACCCATCCATCCATCCCCCACCCATCCATCCATCCATCCATCCATCCAACCACCCACCCATCCATCCATCCATCCACCCATCCATCATCCATCCATCCACCCATCCATCCATCCACCCACCCATCCATCCATCCATCCACCCACCCATCCATCCATCCACCCATCCATCATCCATCCATCCACCCATCCATCCATCCACCCACCCATCCATCCATCCATCCATCCATCCAACCACCCACCCATCCATCCATCCAACCACCCACCCATCCATCCAACCACCCACCCATCCATCATCCATCCATCCACCCATCCATCCATCCACCCACCCATCCATCCATCCAACCACCCACCCATCCATCATCCAACCACCCACCCATCCATCATCCATCCACCCACCCATCCATCCACCCACCCAACCATCCAACCACCCATCCATCCACCCATCCATCCATCCACCCCCCCATCCATCCATCCATCCATCCATCCAACCACCCACCCATCCATACCACCACCCACCCATCCAACCACCCACCCATCCATCCATCCAACCACCCACCCATCCATCCAACCACCCATCATCCATCCAACCACCCACCCATCCATCATCCATCCATCCACCCATCCATCCATCCACCCACCCATCCATCCATCCAACCACCCACCCATCCATCATCCATCCACCCACCCATCCATCCATCCATCCACCCACCCATCCAGCCACCCACCCACCCACCCACCCATCCACCCATCCATCCATCCACCCATCCACCCACCCACCCATCCACCCACCCACCCATCCATCCACCCATCCACCCCACCCACCCATCCATCCACCCATCCACCCACCCACCCATCCACCCATCCACCCATCCACCCATCCACCCACCCACCCATCCATCCACCCATCCATCCATCCACCCCACCCACCCACCCATCCATCCATCCATCCATCCATCCATCCATCCACCCACCCATCCATCCATCCATCCATCATTCATCCACCCACCCATCCATCCATCCATCCATCCATCCATCCACCCACCCACCCATAACCGTAACTGAGGACAAAGACAGGAACATGAGGAAATGTGATGATGCTACATAGTATCAACAATAAAGTAGTGAAATTAGTTTTTGTCCACCAAAATATGACCTGCTGAAGCTCCTGAAGTAAAAAAAAACAACTTCACATTTGAACACGAGTTTACGGAAGAGTATTAGAAAAAAAATACAATTCTGAGAACAAAGTCAGAAATCTGACTTTTCTGACTTACACCTGAACAAAAGAAAAGCACGTCCAACGTTCCCACGGAAATGCCTTAAAGTGATTCCAACTGTAAACTGAACGTTTGTGTACAAGAACCAGAACACAGATCAACAATAGTTCTGAGGAACACAGACATCCATCACATGAAATGAGATGAACTCGCGTCCTCACTGAGACCGAAACAGTGTTGATGATCAGATTATTGAAGAACAGGTCACAGGAGATCAGTTATAAAATTACACGGTTAATCAATTACACGCATTTCCTATAAATTACTGCTCAATGATGATGTAACATGACTGATGTAACAGACTCCAGAACCATCAAAGTCAGAGCCAACCAGAAGCCGTGGATGACAAAGGAAGTCCACAGACTCCTGAGGGCTCGGAACGCTGGCTTCAGAGCTGGAGACAAAGCGGGTCTAAAGACAGCTACGACCAACCTGTCCCATGGCATCAGGGAGGCTAAGAGACGGTACTCCAGGAGGATAGCCCGCCGTTTCAGCAACAGCAGGGACACACGGAGCCTGTGGCGAGGGATTCAGACCATTACGGACTACAAGCCCCCACCGCAGACCTGTGAGAGCAGCACATCCCTGCTGAATGAGCTGAACACCTTCTTCGCCCGCTTCGAGGCACACAACACCATCGCCGCACAGAAAGCACCACCCCCTCCCGGCGACCAGGTGCTGACGCTGTCACCGGACATTGTGAGGAGATCCCTCAGCAGGATCAACGCCCGCAAAGCTCCGGGTCCTGACAACATACCTGGTCGTGTACTGAGAGACTGTGCAGGAGAACTCACGGATGTCTTCACAGACATCTTTAACATGTCACTGAGTCAGGCGGTGGTTCCCACGTGCTTCAAAGCCACCAACATCCGTCCGGTCCCAAAACCGTCATCTCCCTCCTGCTCCAACGCCTACCGTCCAGTCGCACTGACTCCCATCATCATGAAGTGCTTTGAACGGCTAGTCATGCATCACATCAAGGCTGCTCTCCCCCCCTCTCTGGACCCCTACCAGTTCGCATATCGCTCCAACCGGTCCACTGACGACGCCATCTCCACTGCCCTCCACACAGCCCTCACACATATGGACACCAGAAACGCTTATGTAAGAATGCTTTTCATCGACTTCAGTTCAGCATTCAACACCATCATCCCCCAGCAGCTCGTTCACAAACTGGACCAGCTGGGGATCAACACCTCAATGTGCAACTGGCTGTTGGACTTCCTGACTGGGAGACCACAGGCAGTACGGGTCGGCAGCAACACATCCAGCACCATCACACTGAGCACAGGGGCCCCCCAGGGATGTGTGCTGAGCCCCCTCCTCTTCACCCTGCTGACCCACGACTGCACACTGATTCACAGCTCCAACCTCTTCGTAAAGTTTGCGGACGACACGACTGTGGTGGGTCTCATCAACAACAACGATTAGTCAAACTACAGGAGCGAAGTGAGCCGCCTGGCTGAGTGGTGCAGACAACAATCTCTCCCTGAACGTGGAGAAGACCAAAGAGATTGTTGTTGACTTCAGGAGACAACACACCCAGCATGCTCCTCTGACCATCAACGGTGCTGCTGTGGAGAGGGTGAGCAGCACCAAGTTCCTGGGTGTCCACATCTCAGAGGACCTCTCCTGGACTGTTAACACCGCATCACTCGCCAAGAAGGCACAGCAGCGTCTCTACTTCCTCCGCAAACTGCGAAGAGCCAGAGCCCCGGCCCCCATCAGGTACACCTTCTACAGAGGCACCATCGAGAGCATCCTGACCAGCTGCATCACCGTGTGGTACGGAGCTGCACCGGATCATAACCAGCTGCATCACCGTGTGATACGGATCCTGCACCGCATCCTGACCAGCTGCATCACCGTGTGGTACGGAGCTGCACCGCATCCTGACCAGCTGCATCACCGTGTGGTACGGAGCTGCACCGCATCCTGACCAGCTGCATCACCGTGTGGTACGGAGCTGCACCGCATCCTGCCGCAAGTCTCTCCAACGCGTCGTGAGAGCAGCTGAGAAGATCGTTGGTGTCTCTCTCCCCTCACTCCAGGACATTTACAGCAGCCCTCTGACTCGCAAAGCCCTCAGCATTGTCAGAGACCCCACCCACCCGTCACACAGCCTCTTCAGTCTGCTGCCATCAGGGAGGAGGCTGCGGACCCTCCGGGCCAGAACCAGAACCAGCAGACTGAAGGACAGCTTCATCCACCAGGCCGTCAGGACGCTGAACACTCTCCCTGCTCTCCCACCGTTTCCCTCCCCCCCCCCCTCACTCACTCTGACCTCAGTATCTGGACCAGGAACTTTTGGCAGAACTGGACCTCCTTCTTTGCACCAGATCACTTTAATCAAACTGAAAAACTGTTGTTGTCATGTCACAACTTGTTTCTTGTCTCTTTTTAATATGCACTTTGTGTTTAAAATGTATTTATTGTGTAGCACCGAGGGTTTGAGAGTAACGTCATTTCAATTCTCTGTATGTGTCTCACATGTGGTAGAATTGACAATAAACTTGACTCTGACTCAATCACATGTAATATGTCAACTGTGGAAGCTTTGGCACAACTAGAAGATATTAAATAGTCTGGAGGGACAAGTCTTCAGGGACCACGCTGGTCCAGGATGAAGACTGGATCATCAGCTGGTTTGGGTCACCAAGAGGATCCTTCTAGATCGCTGCTGAACTGGTCCCAGGGACGCTCCGGTTCTGAACAACTGAAATCTTTCAGCGGGAGCTGCTGACGGGTCGGACATCTGTCAATCATCCCTGAGTGGCGCCATGGCGAGCGGATGGGAAGCCGAACCGGGATGAAACCCAGATCCTTCAAACATCCCATAACTGTGTCTGAACAAACACTTACATACAATCTGAAGAACCGGTTCTTTAAGTTGTCTTTTTACAGGCAAAACCAACCGGTCCTCGAGCGACGCTGTCCTGCACGTTTTAGACGTTTCCCTGTTTCAACACGGCTGATTCCAATTCATGGTCGTCGTCAGCCTGTCATCAAGGTCTGGACAGTTAATGACAGCCATCTGTATCAGGGTGTGCTGAAACCTGCAGGACAGCCGCCCTCCAGGAATCGCAACGATCACAAACACAACAAACCCACAACTCTTCACGGAACGCAACACAAAGCAAGGAACAACCACACCCATAATGCAATGCGGTCAACATGACCTCAGCACGCTACACTGTTTTCTTTTACGCCTTAAATTGGAGGAAATGCCACCAAATGCTGGATTTTTTCCTGAACTCAACCTCTGACACGAGCGTCTCCAGCTCACGGTCGCTTGCTTTTGCAAATTCCTTGTTTGGATCTGCGGTTTTCCATGGATATTTATCCTCATTAACATGTTCAAGTTGATCTTGAGGGAGACGGGAGGAGCATCGTGTTCAGGCATCTGCATTCACGTTGATAGTTTTGAAGATCAGAATTTTTTCGTGTGTGCGTGGATTCTGATTTCTGCGCGAGGACAACCTCTGAACATGAGGTCCTTGGTCTCCCTTAGGCAACCTTTCACTACTTATCTGCTTCTGAACGGGTTCTGGTTCTCTGGGTTGAACTCCTTTATATTGTTGCTGTAAACACGCCAGAGCCACAAGGGGGAGTGAATATGACTATCAGGACCCGTGTCTGTCACAGTGCAACCGTAAATAGCAGAAGACGTACTAAAACACAATAGAGAAGACGCGGTGTGGCGCTCCGGCGCTCCGGCGCTCCGGCGCTCCGGCGCTCCGGCGCTCCGGCGCTCCGGCGCTCCGGCGGCCTGGGGGTTGCTGTGGTTGCCTCCCCAGTCAGGTCCCCAGTTCAAGGCCCAGCTGTGTGAGGCTCTCCCTGTGCTCCGTCAGGATGGAAACCAGGATCAGGGGAGGGACACAGCCGAAGCGTGATTACTGTTGTTTTCTTAGAGGAAACGCAGTGCCAGCCATAGTATAGGTGGATAAATTCAAGCACACATCCTGGTCGGACTGAGAACACAGAACACACGTCAGAAAAAGGATCACACGAGGGCTAAAACGTCCTCAGCAGCTCAGGGTCCTGGTTACTTCCTGGTTACTGCAGTTATCAGAGGGAAATGAAAATGTTTGCACTGGGATTTTCACTTCGTCTCGGTCCCAAAATATTGTTTCCACCTGTGTAATATCTGCTGCCATCATCGCAGCGCCCAGAGCAACAACGGACTAGGAACACCAACAACATTCCAACATGTTTTTGGGAGACTGGTTTAAACACAGAAATCCACCCTCCCTCCTGATCTTGACTACCACCAGAACCACAACCAAAACCAGTACCAGAACCAGAACTAGTACCAGGACTAGTACCAGAACCAGTACCAGAACCAGAACCAGTACCAGAACCAGAACCAGAACCAGTACCAGAACCAGTACCAGAACCAGTACCAGAACTAGTACCAGAAGCAGTACCAGTACCAGAACCAGAACCAGTACCAGAACCAGAACCAGAACCAGAACTAGTACCAGAACCAGTACCAGAACTAGTACCAGAAGCAGTATCAGAACCAGTACCAGTACCAGTACCAGTACCAGTACCAGAACCAGTACCAGAACTAGTACCAGAAGCAGTACCAGAACCAGAACCACAACCAGAACCAGAACTAGTACCAGGACTAGTACCAGAACCAGAACCAGAACTAGTACCAGCACCAGTACCAGAACTAGTACCAGGACTAGTACCAGAACCAGTACCAGTACCAGTACCAGAACCAGTACCAGAACTAGTACCAGCACCAGTACCAGAACTAGTACCAGAACCAGAACCAGTACCAGAGCAGCTGAGATCCAAACATGTTGAATTATGGAGGTACTTAGGACTGCCCACGTTTCCCTGTTCCATTTTAATTAAAAGGGACACATTATGTAAAATAAGACTATGAGACTGAGGTGATGGTTTGGTTTGGGTGTCTGACGTCGCTACCAAATCAAAAACTCGTCTTGTTTAAGACTCCTGGCGCTCCAGTGATGGCCGTCCCAGTCTGACAGTCAGACAGTCACATTTGCGGGGTTCTGTGACATCACACGTCTAGATCAGAATCAAATAATATATCTGCATTCCCCATGACGTAACTTGGAAGTAAAGCACCAGGATCAGATGACTTTAATTATGATAACTAATAATTAAAAGCTCCTAAATGATGTATGTGTTTTGTTTTGAAGTGTTTGAAGTGTTGTCCTGATGCAGATAAGACGAAGTGAAGTTGTTACTTACCAGCCAAACCCAGCAGGCCGATGGCCAAAATCCTCCCAAGGTCATGCAGAACTTTCCGGGCTGTAGCCTTCAGACGTTCAGCAAGCTGCTTTGCTCTAGTTGCCGTAGAAATTTCATCTGGGTCACCGTGCAACGTCTCCTCTTCTTTGTCTTCATCAGCTAATGACTCCTCATCCTCCTCATCTGATGTCCCGTCTGCAGCACTGTTTTCTATCTGAGTTTGAAAGGAATGACAAAAAAAGTTACCGGAAGCACAGGCCAGCTTTGTGGGTGTCTTCATCTTCAGACAGTAGAGCTAAAGGAACGTCACAAGAATGGATTCTAAAAGTCATGAAACCCACGGCAGAGACAGATAAAACAACAAATGTGCACTGTGGGCATAAAAGGCTGAGAGTGCAGCCTCTTCGTGCTTCCTACCGCCGCTGGAACTGCATATGCTGTCACTACACGTGTTTTTCAACAGAGCGAGGCCTCTTCCTCCCAACCCAGAGTGGTTACATGAGTACAAGACCAAGTCCACCACGTCTGGGGAGCACAGGAAGACGAGGAGAGCCGAGTGACTGGGACCAACCCAGGCTCCAACGAAGGGACGGTGAAGTCCAAACCACAGTTCCTCTCCAGCAGGTCAGTCAATTATTTTGTAATCATTCATCTGCATCTTTGCATTTTGTCAGTAGAAAACCTCTATGCACTTTCTTCAGCAGTGATCTTCTGTGGGAGGTTGTCAGCCGAGCAGAAAGTCCTCGTACAAGCTTGTTTTGAATCTCCAATAAGAGAGACGTTGTCTGTCTTTATTTCTTTGTCATTTCAACGAGCACGCAGCTTTCAGAAACCTAACAAGACATCGCATCCCCAGGCTCTCCTCCTCATCTCCGGTGACTTTAATCATGCCTCCTGTCCCCCACTCTTCCCACCCAGTACACCCAGTGCACCCAGTACATCGTATGTCACACCAGGGACTATAAATCATTGGACCTACTGCATGTGAACACCAAAGAGGCATACACCCCTCCCCCCGCTTGGCTGCTCTGGTCACAACCTGGTTTACCTGGTTTACCCTGTGACACACCCGTAAGCATCCCCCATCTAAGAGGTATGTGAAGAAATGGTCTGAGGAGGCTAATTGGGCTCTGAAGGACTGTTTTGAGTGCACAGACTGGGAGGTGGTGTGTGATCCACACAGAGAGACATTGACGGCCTCGCACACTGCATCACGGACTACATAAACGTCTGTGCAGAGGACACTGCGCCATCCAGGAGGAAGCAGTGTTTCTCTAACAACAAGTCATGAGTGACGCCTGCACTGAAAAGCACTGCTGAAGAAGAAGCACAAGGAGCACCTGAAGAGAGTCCAGAAGGACTTACAACTTTGAGATTCGGAGAGGCAAGATCAGCTCCAGGAGCATCTCCAACACCAGAGAGGTGTGGAGAGGTCTGAAGACAATCTCCGGCCACAGCAAAGACAGTGGGAGGAGCCTAGTAGCTGGAGACGGGGAGTGGGCAAACGAACTGAACCCGTTCTTCAACAGAGTCGACTCCGCCCCTGCAGGACACTGTTAAAAACCTTTTATGAAGCCGTAGTGGTGTCTGCCGTGTTGGCAACACTGACCTGGACAGAAAGAGCCTCAACAAGCTGCTTATGAGAACCATCTCCGTCCTGGACCAGCCCCCAGACCTCACTGAGGAGGTGAGTGACAGGAGCCTCTCTCTCAGCCTCTCCACGACGCTGTGCGAGCCCTGAGCAGCTCTTCTAGCAGCAGACTGCAGCTCCGACAGCAGAAGACTGAGCACGTCTGGAGGTCTTTCAACAGACGACTCAAAACCGTGGACAATAAACCACAAGCGTCGTTCGGGTCGCAGCGTGTGAGCTGTAATACCGTCCTCACTGCAATAGAGTTTGTGCGGTAACTGTTCACTGATGTAATTTCTTGTGTAAAGAATATTTTCCCACACGTACTTCCACACTACCTAAACTTAAAACGCTCAGTTTTTCTGAGCTCCATTTTATTGGTATTTTATTCCCAGATACTCGTTAATATTTTTCAGATATTTTTCTATTCACTCGAGTGTATGTTGTTACTGGGCTTTCCCCACCGTGGGATTAATGAAGGACTATTTCTATTTCTTTCTAATCTGTCCAGTAGTGGCAGAACATTTCAGACGGTTTATTGAAACTCGAGTGCAAACTCAACTCTGTAGAAAAAAACAGAAAAAAAACAAAAAACAAACAAAAACAAAAACTTTGCCACCTATTCAAGAAAAAGTGAATAACCAGCACTGCTCCTAAAAGGTCCCACACTGTAACGGGGGACGGTGGTTGGAGAGGCTGGGGAGTTCCCAGATCCCTGCTAACGTCCTCTCCGGCCCGACTACTTTCATGACAATCTACAACCAGATCTACAACCACTTTTAAGGAAGGTTTGATTTGTTAAATACAAGCGTAGATTATGTTGTCAAGGCTTTAGGCTCATAGGTTGCATTTGTAAATACAGTTCATATTTTTACCACATGTGACACAGATCAGAAATAACTAGCTGACAAGTCTGCAGAAAGCCATGAAATAAGACATTTACGGAGCAGTTTCAAACTTTCCTTTTATGTGGAAATGAATCAGGTATGAATGTAAACCTTTTGTGTCTGAAATCAAAGCCGGAAAATTGGATTCTCGCTGTTAATACAAACACGAGAGGCGACGTACACGTGGCTGTACAGGTTCTCCTCTGTCGCCTCTGCTTTAAAATCTGCTTAAACAATATGAATACAGGCAATACGTTGTAATTTGCCATCAAAGATTTTCTCGTTTTTGGTCTCATAAAACACAAACAGTGACTTACTGATGTAACGTTGGCAGCAGCCACCATTTCTCTGTTCCGGACCAATCGGCTGCAGACGATGATCATTACCATGGATACCACACACACACCTACGTCAGGACACAGAAGGCGGAGCATATTCCACGGATCATCCAAAGGCAGCCTACAAAACATTTGAATATGTGTTAAGGTCCCAACATGAAACGCTCCACCTTTCATTTACCACTTTGATTCTTCAGTAGATTCTTCTGTGGCTCATTTGCAGATGAGCATCCACAGCTGGACGTCTTTCACACCACTACCACACAGCTACAGAAAAACACCCAGTACATCACAGAATGAGAATAAAGTGGGGCAATTCAAAGCACATATATATATATATATATATATATATACACATATATACATATATATATATATATATATATATATATATATACATATATACATATATATATATATATATATATATATATATATATATATATATATATATATATAATATATATATATATATATATATATATACACACAAATATATATACAGTACCAATGTATGACCTCATGAATGAATGAATGACCTCACTCTCATAATCACTCAGCTCTTCTAAAGGCTGGTCAAAGGTCACATCAGCTCCTTCCTACCCCCTTCACTCAAGCCACTCCCATTCACATATCCTCCAAACTGCTCCACTAAGGATGCACTGTGCTTCATCTTACCCTGGAACACCTGGAAAAAAGAACACACTGGTCCAGATGCTGTTGGTGGATTTTAGCTTGGCCTTCAGTATCTAATCAGCATCTAATCAACAAGCTGGGCCCACTTGGACTGAGGACTCCCCTGCAAGTTTGGAACTGGACTTTCTGACAGACAGCCCTCGGTGAGAGGAAGAAAAAACAGGCCGGACAGCATCACGCTGAGCAGAGGCTCTCCACAGGGGTGTGTTCTCAGCGCTCTACTTCAGACACCGACGACCCTCGATGTTGTACAATACAAACCACATCATTAAACCCACAGTGGCGGTCTCATCCAGGACGCTGAGAAGCACCACAGAGACGAGGTCAAACTGTCAAACGGTAGACTGGTGCAGCAGTAACAACCTGCTCCTGAATGTGAAGAAAACCAAAAAACTGGTGATCAAGTTCAGGAGGAAACGGTCCATGCACACCCACTCTACATCAAGGACGCTGTGGAGACCGTCCCACATATCAGGTTCCTTAGGGTAGCCCGACAACCTCACCTGGTCCCTGCACACCTCCTCCTCTGTTAAAAAGGCTCTACGGCACCGGCACTTCCTGTGGAGGTTAAAGAGAGCAGAGCTCGGCCAGCTTCACCTTCCACACAGGCACCGATGAAAGCTTGCTAACCAGCAGCATCTCTCTATGGCATGAGAGCAGCAGCGCCTCAGACCTCCAGTAAGGTCAGCCGGAAAAATGATTGGCATCACGGTGCCACCCGTTGGGCACCTGGCGAAATAGACTAACACCAATAATTTAAAAAAAAACAAACACTTTCTTGTGCAATAGGCTGAGCAGGCCTCGACCAGACCACCTACCTCCATAAATCTATTTAACGACTGTTTTGCACACACACACACATCATATTTATACTGTACTGCCTCCTTTCGTTGACCTGCTTTCCTCACAGTGTGAGGCTTATAGTGTTTTGTCAACTGTTTTTATCGTGGCTAAAATGCATTGTAACTTTGCTCTGCAGTGCATCTCTGATGGTATCATAGATCTAGAATCCAGAACAATCCAGAAACACTGACATATTCTTTGGGTCAATAGTCTTTTAAAATGGTATGAGGCAAAATGAAAAACTGTTCTAAGACCAGATAATAAAAAATGTGAAATTCTATTTGAAAACCATGGAGACTCCAGCGCTGTTGGACCATCCAGCTTGTTATCAGTGCGTAGTTCAAAAGTCTGCATCTCTGACGGTATGGGGCTGCATTAGTGTTATGACGTGGGCAGCTTCCACATCTGGAAGGGCTCCATCCTGACAACGTGTCGTTTAGGGAAGGTTTTGAAAGAGAAGAGTCTGGGTGCTGGTCTTGTCTTTGGCAGGATTCCTTCAATTATTGACAGACTGCTCTTGGATCTCAATGCATCGTATTGTGTGGAACAACCAGCTTTCCCAGTACCTTGATGGCTGTGTGTAAGGACACGGGTCTTACACACAAGTGTACACCTATACACAAGTGGGTACAAGTTTGTTTGTTTGCACACTTCTATAAATACAATAATGCACCACACCACATATGTTAAAAAGAGAAATGATTTCACACTTTTACCACACTAACACCTCCAACCCTCGGTGAAGGTGGCATGGACAACTGCTGTAACACTGAAAGGGTAAATACATACCTGGACAGTCCCACATGCCTGGTTATGGTATCCCACTGTGAACAGTTGTCACCTAAGGCGATGTTGAAGGGAGGGTAGGTGTGCAGTACTGTCTGGAAACAGATATGAGCCAGTACAAACAGCAGACTGGTGCAGAAAACTGCTTTGATAAAGTGACCCGTGGGACCTGACAAAGACAGACAACATACACAAGCAATGGAGTTAAACATAAAGTCCAAAAAAAAAACACACACATACATGGTATCACGTGCACGCCTTATGTCTCACAGAGATTTAACATGAGTTTGAATCCTAAACATTAGTCAGTCTCACCTCTGACTGTGTACTTGTTGGGACAAAGGAACCATGGCAGGAACAGCAGGTAGAGGAAGTAAACTAGTGACAGCAGGTTGAAGCGAAAAAGACTGGCTGAAAAGAAAAGAAACATGATTGTCAAACATCAGAATGCATTAAAAAGAAACCATTATAAATATCAATTTTGGACTCCAGTTATACACTATACTGCCAAAAGTGTCGGCCCACCCATCCAAATAATGGGAATCAGGTGTTCCAGTCACTTCCGTGACCACATGTGTATAAAATCCATCCCCTCAACATGCAGACTGTTTTTACAAGTATTGGGAAAAGAACGAGTCGCTCTCAGAAGCTCAGTGAAGTCCAGCGGGAACTGTGACAGGATGTCACTTGTGCATCAAATCCAGTCCTGAAATTTCCTGGCTCCTAAATGTTCCACAGGCAACTGTCATGAAGTGGTAGGACACGTAAACTGACGGAGCAGGTCAGCGGACGCTGAGGAGCATAGTGCGAAGAGGTCACCAATGTTCTGCAGAGTCGATGTCTACAGACCTCCAACCTTCATGTGGCCTTCAGATCAGTTCAGGAACAGTGTTCAGAGAGCTTCATGATGGGTTTCCATGGCCGAGCAGCTGCATCCAAGACAAACATCACCAAGTGCAATGGAAAGTGTTGGATACAGCGGTGTAAAACACTTCACCACTGGACTCTGGACCAGTGGAGACGCCTTCTCCGGAGTGATGAATGGAGCTTCTCCATCTGACAATCTGATGGACCAGTCTGGGTTTGGTGGTTGCCAGGACAACGGTACTTGTCTGACTCCATTGTTCCAAGTGTAAAGTTTGGTGGATGGGGGATTATGGTGGGGGGTTGTTCTTCAGGAGCTGGACTTGGACCCTCAGTTCCAGTGACAGGAACTCTGAATGCTTCAGCAGACCAAGAACCGTTGGACAATTCCAGCTCCCAACTTTGTGGGAACAGTTTGGAGATTCCCCCTTCCTCTTCCAACATGATTGTGGAAACTGCACCAAGCAGGTATGAGGAATGAGAAGTCACTTAAGTTCATATGTGAAAGTCAAAGCAGGTGAGTCAATACTTTTGACCATATAGTCTATGTGAGGGTATTTAAACCCAGTGTACATCCAGTTTACACCAGCATGTATCCTGGATGATCTAATTATACGAACACAACACCAAAGCACATGTAAGAAACATTTTATATAACTCAAATACTAAGCACTTCAACTAAGAAGAGCATCTTCCTTTAAGGTGACAAGACCCCCAGTTTTCCCACATCATCCTCCTTTTCAGGTGACCACACGCCTAGTTAATCAACAAAATCGACCTTTTCTAGTGGCAACATCCCCAATTTATCCACAAAGGGGGCCCACAGGCCCAAATTTACCAACAACTATTTTCTTTTCTGGTTGCCACATCCTCTGTCATCTATCCACAGACACTGCCTTCAGTTGATCCACAATCCTACTGCCAGAGTTCCGACCAGGATTATGAGGAGAGATCAGATTTCTTCCCTTAGTTCCCACCAGTTCCTTCCTGGTAAATCCTGTACACAGATTAAAATGATTCCATTATCCGTTCCATTATCATTCCAACAGAACACTTGTGCTCAAATTGCAGGCTTACTTTTGGTTCCTAGAGTTTCCAGCAATAGGTACAATAGGAGTCAGAACGTTTAATTATCAGGCTCGTGGTTCTGCTGGAACCAGCTTCTAGTTCTTGTTCAAGATGCTGACACTCTCTGCCTTTAAGAGTAGGCTTGAAAATGTTCCTTTTTGAAGAAGCATGACACTGGTTATGCTTATATAGGCTTAGACTGCTGCAGGACCTCCCGTTTAATTAAAATGTTGCACCAAAGCGAAGGTTCAATGCAGTGAAATGGGTTCTTTAGCTAGGATGGTTTTATAAATGTAATGTAAGTGTAAGTGTAAGTGTAATGGCAATTATGTCATGGGACTTCACTGAGTGTGTTTGTGTAAAACGTTGAGTTTCTTTTGGTTGAATTTTAATTAATTTGAATCTGAGTGGTATGTTGAAGAAAGGGGAGGGCTGAGTGTGAAACGTGTCATTCGTCTGAATGCTTGCCTCGCCTCCCGCTGTGAAACTGTAACCGTGGCGTTCACGTGTCTGTCAGGACCAAAGAGCAGAGCCGTGAACTCTAGGCTTTGTATTCCACTGTCAGCTTTTCTTCTCGGAACTCTTGAAACCCCATCATCCCAATAGGGACACATTACTTGTACACAGAGGTAAAGGTAATGATTTCACAACTGCTGGAAGGACCTGACACGATCCAGAGAAAGGCAGCAGTCGACCACAGCTTAACTTCAGAGAGAAACCGGCTGTTCACTGGTGGAGCAGGAAGCTCCAGTCATCATCTACAATCCATTTACTCGGCAGTCCAGAACCAGCTGGCAGACGTGTGGAGTTGATTACCTTGTTCATACAAACAAAACCCTGATCTTTTCCTCACATTATGTTCGCAGCAGCATCATTAGGAGAATCAACTCCAATCATGTGTACGTACAGAAGTTGTTTACAGTTAGATTTACAACTGTTTTGTTCATTTTTTTCCATAAAGTCTGTGTTTCTTGGTTGTATAAACCAACAAAGTCATTGTCTGTGTTGAGTTGAAGCCATGAAAACCCTGCAGTCACAGATCCTCACAGTGTTGCAGCTGCTAGAAGACTGGCCATCATGTCTCCAATGTTTTCATTTTAAAGGAAAAGGAAGCACAGGCATTACTGAGCATGGACTACTGCAGCTGAACATGCACATGCTGAAGGCTGAACCAGGAACACGGCTGCAGAACGTAGCGTTTGCACCCGATGGTTCCTTACGTTCCGAACAGAGTTCTCCGTTCTGAGAGGTTTACTCGTAGTTCCTAGAAGATCCAGATGTAGATCTGGAGGACGGGTCTTCTGCTATCAGGAACCATCACTCTGGAACCAACTTCCAGTTTGGGTGGAGGAGGCTGACACCACCTCCACCTTTTAAAACTAAACTTCAAACGTTTGTGTTCAGTAAAACATCTAGTTGGTGTAAAGTTTAGTGTGTCAGGACCAGTAGTCACAGCTGCAGCTGCAGGACCAGACTAGAGCAGCTGGTCTTCAACACAGCTTCATCTGGATCTGCTGCTGTAGACCTGCTGCAGGGGGACCCCAACATGATCCACTGACCTGCAGTCCCTCCCTCTGACCACCTCAGTGTCTGCTGTCTACACCTGTTTAGATACTGGTCTCTGTAGTCCACCAACTAACCAGGTACCAGTCATATAAACATGGAAGTCTTAGTTCTGCTGCTGATGGATGATTATACTGATGGATCTGGTCTTTTCTACATTTGACGGTGTGTCTGTGTGTCTCTTCTCTCTACTTCTTCTTCTACCCGGCTGGTCTTCAGCAGGAGGGTCCCCCCTCATGATCCAGGTCCTGATCCAGGTTTCACTGTTTGGTTTAAGGTTTTTCTCCCACTAGGGAAGGTTTTACCTGCTGTTGTTTATGTAATACTTGATCGGGGGTCATGTTCTGGGTCTCTGGAAAGATCCTGGAGACAACTTGTGTTGTAATAGACGCTGAATAGATAAAATTGAATTGAATCAAATAGAAAATGTCTCTAGAACTTGGAACCAGTCTGCTTTATGAGGAAGAGGAGGCTGAGCTACATCCTTGCAGACTCCTGCTTCCCCTGAAGATGCAAAACACTTGTGTGCTGGAAACCCACAGGAACACTGACGCCAAACTAAGACTAAGTAAAATAACAAGGATCAATCAAGCAAAACAATCAAATAGCCATGTTCCCACACACAAAAATAAGGTATGGACGATGAGGAAGGACTCGATGGCAGGAAGCAGGGGGTCTGAGCAATTTCCGTTATTTTGTAGCATGTCTGCCAGAAGAGGCAATTCTTACATCTGAAGAATCACTCTTTTTTTTTTTTTTGCCAAATTTGAGGTAATGGTGTATTAAAATATATTAATAATAAGCTAATATCGACAAGCTTCCCCCAAACATAATGTCAACAGTTCAATTCAATTTTATATCTATTCGTCTATTAAAACAATAGTTGTCTCCAGGATCTTTCCAGAGACCAGAACATGACCCCCGAGCAATTATTACATAAACAACAGCAGGTACAAACTTCCCCAGTGAAAGAAAAAGTGATGCAAGTGGCGATGATCAGAGGAGTGCTGACTTTCTGTGAGCGTTTTATTAGGTAGATCACGTCTATGCGAGTTTCCTTTCCAACTCTGTAGTAACTGTTCAGTTTTCGTCATATTTAGAAACGTTGCTGGAGCTCTGCTGTTCTGCAGCTGTTGCACGTTGGGGAGAATAGCAGGAAAAGTGAGTGAAAACTTCAGTTAAGCACTGCCAGCACTCAACACTGACATCATAGCATCTCTGACCTGTTTTCAAACTGCAGCTGAAATACTGCAATAATCATTTCATCACGTCTTATACGCAACCTTTTTCATTTCCATTCTAGTTGCCTTACAAGAGCTTTTTCAGTCCTACGCTGGTTTCTCCTTCAATGACTTAAATTTACATTTTTTCAACTGGCCCACAGGACCTAACAAGAACCAGAGCCATATCAAAGAAGGGAGAATACTTTTAAAGCAAACCGGGAAATAAAGCAAAGCTGCTAAACACAAAACAGAACGTTAATCTAAACCAAACAAACAGAGGTTTCACGCTGCAAGCACTAGAAAATCAAGACAAATGTAAAAAACCACAGAAGATCAACCAAAGACCTCTGAAACCACAATAACAAAACAGAAGAGTGGCTGGAAGCAGGGACAGAGTGAAACTGGGGATACACCGTCCTCTTTCAGTCTCTCTGATTCACGGCCTTTATCAGCTGACACCTGGTACAAATAAAGTCAGGTATAGATACACCTGTCCTTCAGTCCAGCCTTTTCCAGCCGCCGGGAGCCACCTCATTCATTGATGTTCTCCTTTGTTTCAACATGGGTGATAGACGGAGACAGTCCAGCTCATAATAGAGGGATGCAAGAGGCTGGCAGGGAAAGCATATATGTGACAAGCCAACCAGGCGTCGGCTTCAGTGTCCAGAAACATCTGCACTGAATGTGGGTTGGAGAAGGTGGGAGCAGCCTCCATGGCTGGTGGAGAACCAAAGAGCAGGGATAAACAGCTTTTCTGCATTCGTTTACCATAATATGTGATCTGATCTTTATCTAACACACAAACACAATGTCTTTACACAAACTGTCCAATACATACAGTATGATAAAGGCACAAGCCCATGACAATCCCGTAACAAACCTGCGTTAATCCTCTGAGAAACCTGAGATCAGTCCTCAACACGTCTGCAACAGACCTGGGACCAACCTGTCATAATCCTCTGAGAAACCTGAGATCAGTCCTCAACACGTCTGCAACAGACCTGGGACCAACCTGCCATAATCCTCTGAGAAATCCGGTTAAACCCCCCCTAAACCTGCGCCGTGGCCCCCAGCAGATGGACACTTCTGCAGGGTTGATTCTTTAGTTTTGGTTAAGTGTGAGATTTTTTGGGAGTTCCGGTCGTCATGTTTTGGGTTCATCTAGGTTCGATTTCTTGGATTACTGGTTAGGAGAGCAGCCCGGATCTGACGGCCCATTGCGTTTCTGGTTTGTGGTCTGTTCTCGTTATGTTTGTTTTGGCCGGGGCTCCAGTTTTCAATTCCTTGAAAACGTGCCACTTGTTCCACTTATATGTTATCGGTCCTTTGAGCCAAGAGTTATTTTAGGGATCATAACAAAGAAACAACAAAACACATGAGCCTCTGCAGTAAAGGAAACGTAGAGGCATCCCGCTATCCTCCTCACTCCATCCATTCCTCCATCCATTTTCCACTTCCTTTCAGTATTCCTCCATTTCTTTTCTTTTGGTTTGGGGACTGTTCTTCCAGTCTTGTTTCCAGCAGTGGTTTTAATAGAAGCGGGTTTCCTTGTGTGTGGTATGTTGTTTGGTTTCATTTTCTAGTCAGCTCTCCTCAGGTTCGCCACCTGTTCCTCATTAATCTTGACTGGGTAACATGTGTATATTTAGTCCGGTCTCACCTTCTTCAGTTCCTAGAGGGTCTGTGGTGGGTTTGTCACGTTCCCTGTCATGTTTCCTGTCACGTTCCCTGTCACGTTCCCAGTTTTGCTCTCTGTCCTGCCTTTGTCTTCTGGATTTACCATCCTGCTTTAGCAGCGTTACCTGTTGTTACCTGCGTTACCTATTCCACTCTCCTGATCTGCAACATTTTGCAGCTCACCAGCTCTGAGAACTATACTCTTAAATCTCATGGAGCCACCAGACATATCTGAGCAGTGCTGATGGAGCAGTTCTCTGCTTCGTTAACGTTCAAGGCCTTTCGTAATTAGGTCTCCACATATGTGCCCACCTTCCTTCATGTTGCCACACCCTCTCATACCCCGCGATCATCCTCGCCCATCCACTTGACCATTTCCTCCACCCGTCACACCACCATGGGTGGTGGTTAGTGGTCAACTTCCTAGCACCCCATCCATATCAGTATAGAGATACAGCATCATGTGTTTTAATGTTCCTTTAAGTTCCTTTAAGTGTTCCTTTTATTTTGAGTAGTGCACACGCACATGCTTTTTAGATAAACATAGTTATAATTAATGTTGCTTCAAGTTTACTTCTTAGTTAATTCCAAGTCCAACAATTGTTTAGTTTTATTTTACACTCGTATTGTTTTTGGGTCTCCTGTCATTACTCTCAGCAGTTCTTACAGAACGCAGGAAACCCGTTTCCTCTGCAGCTCTTACAACCATCACCAGCGCTGCTCTGTAGAGGAGGTGTTTCCTTTGTACCTCATGGCTGTTTGTCTGAAGAGGAGGTTGTTGCGGCCCAGGAGCTCCATTGTTCTCCAGCTGGTGGAGGGGGAGTCCTTTCAAACCAATCATGTGATCTCTCAGTCTGGGCTGCAGTTCAGGAAGACAAGAAACATCTATCTTAATGGAACACTATGATGAGCTCAGGACTCTTTACGGATTACATGAAAGGGGATCCATGTCTATGAACTGTATCGTGCAATCACTCCTCATGAACACTCGCAGGACTTGGATAAGAACAGCTTCACAGTTCCAGTATCTGCTGGAGGACGTGTGCAGGGCCTCCACCCAAGTTAATCGTGACACTGGTCCACAGTGATGTGTGAGTACTTATGATAACACATATCTGTAACAAACACAATAACTTGTATCTGTTACCAGCATGCTGACCTGATCTATGTGTCCTTAGTCTTCAGATGAGGGCCTGTAGTGTAGGCGGGTGTATATATACCTACATACATACACACATACCTACACACATATACACATATATACCTACATACATACACACACACACACATACTACACACACACACACACACACCACACACACACACCCACACATATACACACACACACACATATACACACACACATACCTACACACATATATACCTACATACATACACACACACACACACACACACACACACACACACACACACACACACACA
>CM026208.1:28332451-28399187 GCA_014839995.1 Xenentodon cancila | reverse complement strand
GCTGGATGAGTGTCTCGGAGAGCTGTGTGTGGACTCGGACTGTCTGGTCCTCTTACTTGGCGTGGGCTTGATTTTCTCCATATGGCTCGCTGACTCGGCGTCCTCCGCGGCACAAAACGTGTTGTAGAACGCGTCGATAAAGTTTTCAAGTTCTTCCAGGGTGAAGTAATCCAGTATCCGCTCGGATATTATTTAATGAAATTATATTTTCGAAAAAGACACTTGTTAAATTTGTTTAAGAGTTTGAATCTAACAGTAACCGGCTATCATGTTTGATGTCGCACTAGGTCTCGTTTGGTCTCGCGATCACAGGTTCATCTCGCGAGAGTAGCTCCACCTTTGCTGTTCTAACACATTTTTAAGGTGTTTATGACCACTGGGTTATTAGTATATTTTAGGACTGAGAAGTGCGGGTCAGACGTGACCAGGGCTCGGAGAGAAGTTGAGGAACACGATGCAGCTTCCAGAAGGCACCATTCCAAATCGGGAGTATGGAGCTAATGTATGATACTTTTTATGTTTGATGCCCAATAGTAGTGGCAGAAATTGGGAAAGGCTAAGCCACCTAGATTTTTAGGTCTCTGCAACAATTCAAGCCGTATCCTAGGCTTCCTACCATCCCATATGAATGAGAGAAAGACCTTATCGAGAGTTTTGAAAAACAATTTAGGAAGATAGAGTGGGATACACTGAAAAAGGTAAAGAAATTTAGGAAGTACAGTCATTTTAATACAATTAACCTTCCCTGCCAAGGATAGATGAAGGGTTCCACATTTCTTTAGGTCTAATTTAGTATTTTCAAATAATGGGCAGAAATTTTTTTGATATAGATGCTGCATATCTCTTGTAATATTGATACCCAAGTACTTAAAGCCATCTGTAGATATTTGGAATGGCAAGACACCAGCCTGTATTTGGAGAGCCAGATCGTTAATAGGGTAACATTCACTTTTGCTAATATTTAATTTATATCCAGAAAAGGCCCCAAATTTCCTCAGGACATGAAGTATATGGGGGGTGCTTTGGACAGGGTCTGATATATATAACAGTAGATCATCTGCATACAAAGAGACTCTGTGCTCCCTACCCCCCCTGTGGATTCCGCTAATTGGTGGTAGAGTTTTAAGTGTAATGGATAAGGGCTCTATAGCCAGAGCAAATAGTAGTGGGCTAAGAGGACAGCCCTGGCGAGTGCCCCGTGACAGCTGGAAGTATTGCGACCGCTTATTGTTACTAATTACAGAGGCTTTGGGTGATTTATACAAAAGCTCAATCCAGGATATGAAATTGGGACCATAACCAAATTTCTTTAAACATGCAAAAAGATATTTCCATTCCACCCTGTCAAATGCTTTCTCCGCGTCAAGTGCAATAACCACTTCTGGCACTGCGCTGGAGGCAGGAGAGTAAATTACACTCAAAAGTCTGCGTATATTTGTGAATGAGTGACGCCCTGGAATGAAACCAGTTTGGTCGGCAGAGATCACATCATGTATTGTGGTTTCTAGACGAAGAGCAAGGGCCTTGGCCAAAATCTTCACATCACAGTTGAGGAGAGAAATGGGTCGATACGAACCGCAGTTTTTAGCATTTTTGCCTGGTTTAAGCAGGAGGGTAATTGATGCTTCAGTTAATGTCTGGGGGAGGGAGCCCCGGGATAAGGAGTCATTAAACATATCAAGCAATATTGTTGATAGCTTGTTCGAGAACTTTTTAAAGAACTCAATGGGGTATCCATCTGGGCCAGGTGCCTTGCCATTTTGCATTGAGTTTATTGCATTGGTGATCTCTTTACGGTCCAGTGGAAGTTCAGTATTAGTCCTGTGCCTTTTTGTAACTAACGGGGGATGCAAGTTATTAAAAAAGGTGTCCATATCCGAGCAGTCTTCTGTTGTTTCTGATTTATAAAGCTTGGAATAAAAGGAGGTAAAAGTTTCATTGATTTCTACTGGATCAATGGTCAGTGTGCCATCGTTTTTTGTTATTTGAGGGATTAGTTGAGCAGCTGAGCCACACTTAAGTTGGTGTGCTAAAAAACGTCCAGCTTTGTCACCATGTTCATAAACGTATCCTCGTGATCTCAACAAGAGGCGTTCTGTCTTCTCCGTTGACATCAGATTGTATTTTGTTTGGAGGTCCAGCCTCTTTTTATAGAGCTCAGGGGAAGGAGAAGCAGAGTGCTGAGCATCCACTTTGGATATTGATTTAACAAGCTCGTCTTGTGTGGTTCTTTTCATTTTATTTATTTTAGCTGAATATGAGATAATTTCACCCCTAATGACAGCCTTTAGTGCTTCCCACAGGATAGAAGGAGAGGTGTCATCTTTTTTGTTAGTTCTTATGAAGTCATCTATACTTTGGGATATAATTTTGCAAAAACTCTCATCCGCCAAAAGATTTCTGTCAAATTTCCAGGGGGGGGCGTTCCAATCTATAGTAAGGGAACACGAGATCCAGTAGAACAGGGGCGTGGTCAGATTCAATTATAGGCAAGTATTCAACTTTTGAAACAAATGAGAGAAAATTTTGGTCAATGTAAAAATAGTCTATTCTGCTATAAGATTGATGTACAGAAGAAAAAAAGGAAAATGACTTACTTTGTGGGAACAAAAAACGCCAAGGATCGACACTTCCTATCTCGCCCATAAAATTTGATAGAAGTCTGGCCTTCTTAGAAAGGTTTGTAAGTTTAGGATTGGAACGATCAAGTGTTGGGTTTATTACACAGTTCAAGTCTCCACCAAAAATTAATTGGTGAGAGTCCAAATCGGGAATTAATGATATCATCTTACCTATAAATTTATCATCATCCCAATTTGGGGCGTAGATATTTACCAAAACCACAGGTTTATGATAGAGGAGCCCAGATACCATCACAAATCGCCCTTGAGGGTCTGAGATGATAGTAGTCATAGTAAACTGGATTTTCTTATGGATCAGTATGGCTGTTCCGCAGGTTTTGGAATTAAGATTAGAGTGGAATATATTACCAACCCAACTTTTTTTAAGTCTGACTTGGTCCTTAACCATCAAGTGAGTTTCCTGGAGAAAAGCAATATCACATTTTAGCTGTTTAAGGTGATTAAATATCCTAGCTCTTTTGACAGGTCCATTTAAGCCTTTTACATTCCAAGTAATAAGCCGTACCTCTGCTCCGCCTGTATCAGCACCCTTCACCATGTAAAAGTAAAGGGAGGAAATGACCCAGTAGTGACAGCCAAGGGGTACAACTTGTCAATTACTTTACTAAGACAAAAACGCAGTCTATGCTGCAAAGACGTGGTGGTGTCCCATTCCCCATCCCTAAACTCAACCCCGTCTAAACCCAAACTAAGAACTAAGCCTATACCTGTCCCTCTCCTTGAGGCAAGCTGCAGGCTAAACACTATTTTTCCTACGAACTTCTGGTTACACATTTCCTTATATTTACACATAGGGCTCCCGGCTCATTGTAAAAAAATAAATAAATAAAATAAATAAATAAATAAATAAATAAATAGAAAGATTTTAAAAAATAAAATAAATACACCCCACCCCCCAACAGCTCTTTTACCAAACTATTCATCCACTTGTCTCAGCATCAAAACCCAAACAGTAAGTTTAAAAAAAAAAAAAAAAAAAAAAAAAAAAAAAAAAAAAAAAAAAAAAAAAAAAAAGGGAGAGAAGGAACAAAACAAAAACGGGGGGGTGGAGGGCAGAGAGAAGAACAAGCACAGCCGAACATACACGAACCTACAGATACCTATGCATCAAAGGCAGGTGGTTAAGTCGGATTATGGTATTTAGTCTAACATAAATAGTATGAAATACACACACCTCAGAAATGCTAACATGAGCTTGTACGATTTGTAGTTCGGGTAACCAGCCATCTTCCAAATGTTTAGACAAAGACATTTAAAAAATAATAATGATAAAAAGTCAAATAAGAAGATCTACTTTTCACCGAACCTCTGGTCGTAAAACTTCTGCGCTTCGTCGGCTGAGTCGAAGGTGAAGACGTCGTTCCCGCACATGACTCGCAGTCGGGCCGGGTAGAGCAGGTGGAATCGGACGTTCCTCTGGTACAGAGCCTGTTTGACCCGTTGAACGCGGTTCGCTTCTTAGCGAGCGCGGCGCTGACGTCCTGGTAGACCCTCACGGTGGCACCCTGGTACTTGAGCTCGTGGCTCCGGGCCCAGCGCAGCGCAGCCTCCTTCTGCTGGAATCTAGAAAAAAAACCAGGAAGGTCCGAGGAGACGATCTCCGGCCGGAGTTGAAAGTCGGGGTTCGGTGGGCTCTCTCAAGTTCAGGCGGTGTCGGGAAAACATCGGGTCCCATCAGGTGCATCAGCACGTCCGACATAAACTTTACGGGATCTTTGCCGTCCTCGCTACCCTCCGGGATGTTCAGGATACGGAGATTGGATCTCCGTGAGCGGTTCTCCAAATCACATCGGTCCAAAAGCACCTGGTTTTGGCTCTGGAGCGTTCTGATGGCGGACTCCGCGACCGTGAGCCGCTCGAAGTTGTCCCCCGCCACCCCCTCCACGGAGGTAAGGCGGCTCTGGAAGGAGTTGAGTGTCGTTTGTAGCGAGTCCAGTGAAGCTTGTATTGGTTTAATGGCGACTTGTATGAGAGAAGAGATGTCCTCCTTCAGCGAGGTTCTCTGCTTGGCGAACTCCGCCGCTAGTTGGTCCATAACCCCCGCCGCAGCAGCACCAGACAGGGCCGGGGTCCCGGGGGTCCCCTCTGCGCTGGGAGAGGTGCTAGCAGTGAAAGATGCTAGCTTAGCGGCTGCACGCGTGGCCGGGGTCTGCACGCTGGTGGTCGATTTGGCAGATTTAGAGTTGCTCATTTTGACCAAAGAAAGCTAATGTAGCAACGTCTGAATAAATTCTATCCAAATTTAAGGAATAATGTAGCTTATGGGAAGTTTAAGAGAAAAGTGAGCCGGGAGCCTCTGCATGTGCGTCCTCTCCCTACATGTCACAACCGGAAGTCGGGTTTGTGTTTTTTAATGGAAATATATTTAATGAAAATATTTCAAATCATATCACAGTTGCCGTATTTGTCAAAATACTTTTACAAGATCACGCAGCACTAACAGAAGGTGACAGTAGCAGCAAAATGACTTGAATTCCATTTTTCTTCCCATATATTTTTGTATTCTTCCCTCTGTAGGGCTGCAGTACCGTTCTGGGACGCACCAGGGAGCACCAGTCCCTCACAGACCACCTTGTCTGTCAGAACTTGGCCTCATCTACAGCAGAGGCGGCTTTACTTCCAGCTGTTTATGGAGATTTAAGACAACCATCACCACACCCATGCACAGCAGAAGCTGAGAGGGGCTCCTCGACTTTTCTCAGAGACACCGTGACCAGGAGAGGCCGGACGCATCGGCCATGCTGTCCATGGACCAAAGACTGGTATGTTAGATGGAGACCTCAATCAGAGAGTCATTGAAAGATTTGCTGGCCAGAAGGAAAGGAGAGCAACATCTTGTTCAAGTGTTCGTTTTGTAGCAGCCACCACTGGGCAGCAGGCTGAAAGAAGGTGGGTGTGCTCCAGCCAGCCTCCAGGCCTGTTCCTCCGTCACCCTGTACGACAGGGACCAGGAGCCTTTAAAAGCACCCAGCTACGGGTGACCTCGCAGGGTCCAGCGAGGTCCAGTTCTTCTGGTACAGTCTCTGAGCTCCACTTTGGGTTCAAACAGTGGGAAAAGCAACTAAGTAGTGTTTATGAATATAGCATGTTCGCCAGACCTCAGTCACAAAGTGCTTCACAATAAAATAGACAAATTAAATACCGTCTTAAGAGACAAGACAGTATTTTATTGCATCTTATACTGGTTTCTGTCTCATCAGCTTTCATTTGTGTCATTCTTGGCGTTGCATTAAAATGTGAATGGTTGTGTGGACCTCGGTCCAGGAAAGGGCAGTGTTCTTGTTTTATGCAGACTGGCACCTGGAAACTGTGTATCAATGTGCAGGAGCAAGAAAGAAAATGATTCTTAAACAAGGATGAAAAAGAGCGATTCACAGCTTACAGCAGCATCAGTGTGTTCTACAGTTACACGGCTGGATTTACTCTGAGCCTTTTATTCCAGGACAAACCCGCCTTCATACAAGGTGAGGAGCTGCACAGCCACATTTCCAACCAACGTTGGACTGCGTTTCCACTGCAGTGAGACCAGTAAGGCATCAGAAAACCAGTCTGCTCATGCAGAAACCAGGAGCGCCTTTCTGACTGCGGCAGCTGGACGTCTGTCTGCTGGTGCTTCACAAACAGGAAATACAACTAAGTTTGGTGTTGTAGAAATCACATAAACGAGACCATCCAGAAGGCTGCTCTGAGGTTCATCTGTGCTTTACGGCAACAAACTAACAGCACAAAGAGCTGGGAGTGCCTGAAAGACGCAAATATTAAACACAACCATCAATTCTTATCTTGTCTGACTTTTATTTACTGACGGCTGGTTTTTGTTAATGCTGAATTACCTTAATTCTACATTTAGGTCATTTTCAATGATTTCTTTTTTGTTTCGGGAGGATGATGGAACCTGCACTCCCGCGACCCGCGACCCTTCTGTCTACGTCAGAGCTGACCCGTGATTAAGGGAACCCTCAGAGGCGGGTTGTTCATGGGGCTCCACACGCCAGCCCGCATCAGAAATGTAAAAAGGACAGATTCCAGTGTTAGACGCCGGCATCCACTAATGTGAAAGGAGATAATGGTACGGAAAACTGCGTCTTGGGACGCGCGTGTCCCTTAGACTCACACATTCATCAATATATGTTCAAATGAATCCTGCTTCAACTTTAGTTTGGACTCTTCTGTTTGTATTCAACAGACATGGACTTATATTTATATATACATAGACTAATAGTGCTGCTTCGTGTTTAGTTGAATCTGTTGCTCTTGTGTAGTTCAGATACCAGAGTGTTGACATTTCACCATCTTTACCATTTACAGAAACATTAACCCTGCTCCACACTTACAGCTGTGCAGTCACACTGCACCTCTGCTGGAGTGGCCCTGCTTTGAAATCTCCACTTCCAAAAATCCCCTTTGTGATACGTTCAGTCTGTCTTGCAGAAGTTTCCGTCCTGCCTCCGAATTCTCCAGATGTTCAACACTCTCCAGATTCTGGCATGAATATGAAACAATATGTTTCTGCCATCCAAACCACAGAAAACAGCAGCCAGGAAAGTTTGATCTCACGGCACAAAGTCAGGAAAGGTCTGCAGGGATCAGTGCAGAGACAAGAGGAAGGCTGCAGCCCATTCTGTTGGCAGAGGAGAAGAAAGCTCCATTTGAGTCATAGATCTGTGCATGCACTCATCTGAGCCACACACTGCCACACAGTTGGAGTATTTCTCACAGGGTCCCGAAGTCCTGCTGAACAGCTGAGGAATGAAACCGCTCTGTCTCCCTGGTTTCACAGCAATCCCAATAACGAGAACAGCTTCAGCCGGCGTCATAATCCGTCTGATCCCAGTCTGGCACAAACCCGCATCCATCTTTGTGACTGGGATCACCTCATCAGATGATGGTGAATCATCTAAACATCAGAGGAACGGATTAGTCCTGACATGATGTTATTTCACATTCTCTCATTCTTTTATACGAGCGTAAAGACTCTCGGTGATGGAGGGAACGTCACACACACCAGTGTGACGGTTCTGGTCATGTGATGCTTCACTTTTTAGTCTTTTTCAGTCCAGTTCAAAAATATTGGAAAAAGTATGTCAAAATTCAAACTTTTGAACATATGCTTTACTCTCCACCCATCCACCCCTCCACCCATCGTCTACACCACGCGTAGAGGATGTCCAGTCAGCTGGACCATTTGTCCATTATCTTTACCTGCTTTTTCTGTTTAGGGTCACGGGGATCTGCTGGAGCCCATCCCAGCTCTCTTTGGGTGAAAGGCGGAGGTACACCCCGGGAAGGTTGGAGGTCCAGAGGTTTCCTTGTTCGTTTGGTTCTTGTCGCGCTCCTATTTTGCTGCCTAGCACCTATGCAAAAACTCTCCGTTCTTTTCTTTTTATTTGCACATCCCCACACAGAAGGTGTTGGCATGGCAACTGCTCACGGGATGCTACTGGATTATATTTAACTTTGTAAACTGCCTTCAAACGACTTCGGCGTGAACTAGTGCCAAACTACTGAAGCGAACTGGACTGACGTGAACCGAGTTTGCAACTTGCTCCTCCTTTCTTCTCATCTGTAACTCATCTGCAGTGTTATTCACAGAGTTAACTGGGCTTCAGAAAGTCCAATCCAGCAGTTCTCTCCTGTAGGCAATAGCTCTGTCCCCGTAGTTACTGACCAGAACTGATGTTAGAAACTGCCAGAACTACCAGAAGACGTCCTCTCAGCAGAACTGCTGCAGTCGGATACCACCTTCATGATATCAAAGTAACCAACAACAAGTTAGTTGTGATGTACCTGTAGTTACATTAAAGGACCCCAATATGAAGGCTCTGGATATCAGTTTCTGAAGATTTGGGGCCTCCAAAACTGAGTTTGGACCATCTCCCTCATGGTTTAGGGCTTGGAGCACAGGTTCAAAACACCGGCACCTGCTTTGTCTTGTTGAGAATAAACACAGCTTACATGTCAGCTTAATGTGGCACAGTTAACCCCGGGAACTAAACTAAACATTATCTGAGATACATGGAAAGAGAAAAAATGTCTTTACTGAAATTTTCAAATGCCACAAACGTCACAAATCAAAAACAAGAAAGCATGAAAGTGTGGGCTCGTCTGAGATCCATCACGCCACGATTACACCACTACGCCACCGAGAAGTCATTCAGGAGCGGCAGGGAAGTCCAACTCTGAGCAGAGGCAACAATGGCTCCAACTCCTATAAACGTTCCCAACGCAGCCCCTCAAAACACACCGGATCTTTTCAGGCATAACAGAATTTTAGGACTTCTCTTATTTGAAACAGATGCGGTGGAGGCGTTGGATATTTCCACTTTAGCTCGTATGAGAGAACCGTGAGAACCCACTGCCAACAAAAACTACCAATCTTAAAGTATCTGAAGCCGTGTTGTTTGTTTCGGACAAACTTTTCAGATAACTCAAAGGAAGCAAAAGTTCCATCAAAGTTTGAATCTTTAAATGATTCGATGCCAAAATTAAACCAAATAGAGACCAAGTGCACTAACCACCAGCGATGGGTGAAAAATGTGATTTGCAGTTATTGGAGCTAATAAAGAATATGTGTTTGGAGACCAAAATTACACCTGAATTCGTTCCAGGTTCTCAAGGATGTTTTGACAACTATATTTTTATAGGTGTCAGTGTAATCAGAGGAGGGGCTCTTGATGGGAGAATGAGCTAACCCGAGAGTGACACTGGACCACATGAAGCAGCCTACGTTTTACGCCCGATAGGAGAGATGTGTGTCCAGTAGTAGCTAAACTGAACTATCTGAGACTGGCGGCTGGAAGTATATCTCAGATGGGTAAAGCTATTCCACCCAAAGTGGAATGGCCTCTGTAAAAGAGGTTAGGGAGCCAGATAAATCCTGAGATAATGGTATCCATTTGACAAAAAAACCGTCTGTGGAAGGACAATGGGAACAGACTGAAACAAATATAAGAACTTCTCAGGGTGTCCGTCGTGACCGAGTTAAAGCAAGCAGCTCAATGGATGTCATTTGTCCTCGCAGAGGCTACAGGGGAAGAATAAAGTAGCTTCCCGAGGCGTACTTGTGTTGAAATGTTCTATGAACTCAAGTGGACCTTCAAAGCGGCAGCAACCGAATGTTCATTGGTAGTTTTTGAGATGTCCAAGTTTTCAATTCTGTCAGGTCCAACCAGAGGAATTTCAAGGGTATCCAAAAAACGAACAAAGTCATGCAAATCTGAATCCAACCCACACGTGTATAAGAAGTTCTTGAAATCATCAGTAGTTCAAGTGGAATACCTGCGGACGTGTTCGTTTGGGGAATTTGGTGAGAGGAGGCGGACTGCCGTAATCCGTGGGCCAGTAGCCTGCCAGCGCTGTCGCCCGGTCCGGAACAACGACTTCCGGACTTCAGGAGTACTTCCACAGCACGGTCTGTAGTAAGCTGGTGATTAGGCGCCAGGCTCCACCACATATGTTTCGTTAATTCATCCAACTTTTCCCTTTGCTCGCTGTCTCCAATAATAAAATCTGTGGGTCTGTGAACATCTGTTGTCCCTGACTTGTCACGTCTCTGCTCAGACTAACACTTCCTCTCATCAGCAACACAGCTGGAGACATAATATGTCAGTGTTTTGTGTGAAGATCTGTTGTGAAATCTGTTGTCAAAGCTGCCCAAACTCTCAGACCTTTCCAGCGCCACATCCCACTCAGCAAAGCCTGAAATCAAAGATGCTCCGGTCACATCTGAGGCATGAGGAATGATGAGGCAGAGCTCTGCAGAGCATCCTCTCCTCCATCCACAGACCTCCCAGATGGCATTTGTGGTGCGAAATGCCCCAAAGCACTGTTTCCCACTTTATGAAACTCCACGGAGTACCTGGGTGGAGTTTCATAAAGACTTACAACTCAGCTGAGACTGAATCAGAGCAAGCGTTTCGTTTTATGAAACCACATCTCCATGGAGACAGCCGTCCTGCACGTTTAACACGTGCAGAGGATCATACGTGACATTTACCAACATCTGTACATCTAACAGCGCACTCTGTTGTTGAGGATGTCCTAAAGAACATTGGCAAGAGACAGGAACCCGATGATGGAAACGGCTCCAATGATGACAGGGACGCAAGGTACAAGTTGGCAAACGATTTAGACTGATCCATAAAGACGAACCTGTCTGGTCCTCCTTAAGTTAAAACAAAACATCTTGCCTCAGTCTGTAATGTGTTGTCTACATTTGCTCTTAACTAACACCGGTATTTGTCAGTTTCTCTTCACTGTAATAACACATGGACACATGTAATAACAAATGTACCATAATAATAACAACTATAAAAAGTGCATTTTCATCAAAATGTGTCACAAATACCCGTTTTTGAAGAGCAAAGAGAACTGCTGTATTCCAGAAGTACATATCAACCGTTTACGATCTAAAATGCTAATTGTAGTACAAACGTGTCATTGATGCAGCAACACGGCCTTCATCTGACAGTCCACTTTTAAAAGAAAAAAGGACAAACTGTGCTTATTTTTAATTCATTGTGGTCCTTTCACTACTCCAACTACGTAAATGAGTCTCAGGACAGGTCACATGATCAGGCACCGGACATGTGCAAGGTCTTATTTATCACCTTTGTGTCAGCAAACACTTGCAGAGTTGCGTTTACTGCCAGTCAAATTTGATTAGATGTTTTCTTCCAAAAGGGGGCAGAGGCGCCAGGACGTGTTGCTCTGATCCGGGTACAAAAATGGGTAAAAACGAACCGTTGCACTCGATCTTGACATTTTGAGCAAAACACGTCACAGATGTTTAATTTATGGCTCAACAAAGTGTTTTTTCTTATGAAAAACATCTCTTTTACATGTCTGAATACACAGTTCAAACTAAATTATTTTTCTGAAGGATGAAAACCAGAAGGAAGATCTTGACATAGACCTAGAAGAAGACCTGGATGGAGACCAGGGTTAAACTAGGATGAAGACCTGAACTGAAACCAGGAAACTCCCACAATGAGGCCTCGAGTGATGGAACGTGTGTGCAGTGTCAGGACGACACCAGTTCAACCAAAGACATTTTACAAGGAGCAGACCAGACCTGACCAGGCACAAAGAGTGAGCGAGTGAGCGTGCATGTAGAGACTTTAAAACAAGGAAGGAGAGTGTGCATGTGAGTCGTCGTTTGAGCCGCCTCGTGAAGACCTCCTCACTGGTCCCAATGAGACAGAAGGTCATTTCTGGGGTCCTGGCTCCAGGTAACACCGATAAGTCAATGAGATTTTTTTTAAAAGAAGGTTATGGTTGGGGTTGGGCACGATTAAGCTCAGGTTTCAGGGTTTGGTTAAACTGTTCAAAATGAATAAAGGATCAATTAATATAGAAGAACCCCACGGTGGTTTGTGAGGCCACTAGGACGTATCAGACTGTGTCAGCAGAACATATTCACAGAAACGCAGCTCGTCACAGCTGTAGGAATGCTGCACACCCTCCACGAGTCACGTTTCATCCTCTCCAGGATTCCTGAGAACAGTGATCACACAGTAAACACCTTCGTTGGTTCACCAACAGCTGACAAAACAGCAGCCACAATGACTGGCAGCAGGAAGTGGAAGAAAACCGAACTTTTTCCAGGCTGACTGTGTCAGAGCTGGGCGTGTCCACGCTGACAGGAAGCCACTGCTACTCGTGACCACAGCCTGCTCCACGCCACAGGAGCCCACATGTTCCACTCATAACCTCCTAATCCAGACTAGTGTCCACCCAGCTGCAGAACACATCTGGACACATGCAGACGATGAGGCAGCATTGTGACCCCACAAACACTACAGAGCTGGGACCCTAAACAGGAATAGTGGGAGGGCATCCTACGGAAAGCCTGCGTGACCCCTCCGCTTAGAGGGAAAACGCAGAAACAGTAGTGGTCATGTGGCGTTGCTGCCAACACCAGCACCCCTGATACTTGTCAGAGTCAGAGTCAGAGTCAAGTTTATTGTCAATTCTACCACATGTGAGATACATACAGAGAATCGAAATTGCGTTACCCTCAAACCCTCGGTGCTACACAATAAATACATTTTAAACACAAAGTGCAGGTTAAAAAGAGACAAGAAACAAGTTGTGACATGACAACAACAGTACTTGTGCCTGGGTCTCCGCACAGCTGATTTTTCAGGTACACCTGAGGGACACCTGAGTACAGCTGCTGCGTTCACACTGACCCGCTGGAACCACACTCATACTCCAACTAATACTCTAACCCACTAAAGCATCAGCACCGATCATCCTGAAGGCTCTGAACTGCCTCTCACACTGGACTTTTAGTGAACAGGGGCCCAAAACTACAACTTGCGCTGAAGCAGCCTTTAGGAGGTGGGTTTTTTTTTTCTTTTTTAAACACGATCATCAGAATTTCCATCCAGGTTCGTGTCCTTTTAAGAGGAGTGAGGTGTGGACACCCACGCCTAGACCAGGGGAGGAAGCTGAAACCTGCAGCGGGAATGCACTGGGACCAGTCCAGGTGAGAGGCTTCTCATCCCGACATACCCCAGATCCAAATACACCACGTCCCCCCGCTGCCCTGAACAGCACATCAGAACCAGCAACGTTCCGGGAAGCCCACAACAAGACCGGCTCGGTGTCACCAACTCCTTTAGACAGTCCCAGAACCTCGCGATTACAACGGACAGACCCAAACAGTGAGCAGACAGCCGAACCGAACCACGAGACCCGTGAACCCCGATCAGGCCATCAGTCACTGACCGACCCGAGCCTTGTTCTGACAAACGGACCTACCTGCCAGCAGCACGGCGGGGAGCACGCAGCAGTACAGCAGCCACACGACCACCTGGAGGTCCATGTCCGATCAGCAGTCCAAAGGAACGAGGCTCATCTGATCAGAGGTCCTGGCGGGTCCATTCGCAGCAGCTCCGAGAACGGGACTCCGTCCACGCTGCGCTCGCGGGCCTATCAGACACTTCACTTGGCTCTCCCCGCGTTCACACCCAACTTTCTGCACATCAGCCTGGCTGAAAGTTTCGGTGAGGCGCGTGACAGCAGCCGAGAGGAGGGAGCGCGGAGGCGCGCGCTGGTTCCGGTGGAGGGCTGTGGTGACTGGGGCCAGTGTGAGCAGCTCCGAGCACGGTGGAAAATCTGATTCACGTGAGCGCTCATGAGGCGCGTTCACAGTTCGGCTTCAGTCCAGTCCCATCTGACAAAGTGGCCCGGCAAAACCCGCTCGTGACAGCTGCGGTGGTTCGAGGGAAGCTGCTGCTGACGCGGAGCAACGACGTACTGCTTTCGTGTTCCTGGCTGGATTTCATCTGCCTTACTTGTTTACCGTCTGCCACTTCTCGTATGACCGCGTAAAACCCCTGAAAATCTGCCACAGCGAGAGAGAGCGCGAGCGCCTCCACGTGGCAGACGTACAAGTTCAGCGGCGCTCCGAAGTCTCCTTGACGTGAACCACGTCACTCTTGTGTCGCCTCACACCCAAATCAGCTGCTACTCGAGACAACAACCCAACCAGGTAGACACCAAGGCCTCCCCACGCCAGCCCATGTCAGTTCTCCTGCAAGGATTCCAGTATGTGTCATGGCCTGAGGTCCAAACCACCTCAACTGGCCGAGATGACCCTTCATAGGGTTTTCCCAGGCAGACTAGACGTGATCAAGGTGCTAGAAAAGTACAGTTCAAGATAGTAATAAGTCCAAGAAGGAACCCAGATAGCCCTCCTGGATTAGGGATACTGGTGCCTCATCCCCAGGCTGCAGGGCAGGCCCTCCATCAGCCCTGAGTGGTCAGGGCCTTGTCCAGGAGATCTGGGCCAGCACAGCCCTGTGAACCTGGACTAGGAACATGGTGCTCTGCCAACATAAAATGAATCGATTAAAAATGTTGGACAGAGGTCATTCCACAGGACATAAGATGGCTTACCCTGAGATCTGTAGTAATTCCTCCAGACCTGATTTTTCCTCTGGCTTTATACCCCTGTTCAACTGTTGTCATCATTGTTGCTTCAGTTGACCAGTTTCTCCAATTCCTTTCTATTATTATTATTATTATTATTATTATTATTATTATTATTATTATTATTATTATTATTATTATTAACTGGAGCAGTGTTTCCTGTTTTCAAGCATAATTATTCATTCAATTGCGTGGGGTCAGTAAAGATCTGACCTCATCTTACCTCAACCATCACTGTTCTGTTTGGTTTTTTATTTACAGGAATCATTCACTTATTCTCTTGTCTGCTTCTTTTTTTTGGTTTGGACAAAATTGTTTAATTAGGTGTAATTAGTAGGTGATTTCTGATGTATTTGTCACCACTACAAAATAAAATTAAACGTGTGTATTCATCAGGCTTAATGCCACTAACACCCCTCATTCTTATATATATTTCCATTTTCCACCGTCTTTTATAACGTACCACCTCCTATCTATTAGCTGCATAGCAGTTTAATTGCATCTTTGTGCACAAAAACTATTCAAACACCCACACTATATATTAACTGTTTGACGCACAATATCTTCACACTCTATTTGGTTGGTATTATGTGTAATGTTGACCTTTATTTGCACACTTGCAGGCTGTGTGAAGAAGCGCCTGGTCCCCTCACACACACACCGGGCAGCCTCCAGACCGAAACTCTCACTTGGTTTGGGATAAACTGGATTAACAAAGCAAAAATAAATCGGTCTACAAACGTAATATGTATCTATAAGCACGGAGCCCCAGACCTGACATCAGAAAAAATAAACAAATTGTGGCCTCAAAATAATATATAAATAAATAACATTTTTTGTGGCCGTGAATTAGGCATAACATTTATCCATCCATCCATCTTCTTCCGCTTATCCGGGGCCGGGTCGCGGGGGCAAAGGTCTAAGCAGGCCAGACCTCCCTCACCCCAGACACTTCCTCCAGCTCTTCCGGGGGAAGCCAGAGGCGTTCCCAAGCCAGCCGAGAGACATAGTCTCTCCAGCGTGTCCTGGGTCTTCCCCGGGGCCTCCTCCCGGTGGGACATGCCTGGAACACGTCTCTAGGGAGGCGTCCAGGAGGCATCCTATACAGATGCCCAAGCCACCTCAGTTGACTCCTCTCAATGTGAAGGAGCAGCGGCTCTACCTCGAGCTCCCTCCGGATGACTGAGCTTCTCACCCTATCTCTAAGGGAGCGCCCAGCCACCCTGCGGAGAAACTAATTTCGGCCGCTTGTATCCGTGATCTTGTCCTTTCGGTCAATACCCAAAGTTCATGGCCATAGGTGAGGGTGGGAGCGTAGATTGACCGGTAAATTAAAAGCTTCGCCTTGCGACTCAGCTCCTTCTTTACCACAACAGTTCAGTACATCGACCACATGACTGCAGACGCTGCACCAATCCGTCTGTCAATCTCACGCTCCATCTTTCTCTCACTCGTGAACAAGATCCCGAGATACTTAAACTCCTCCACTTGAGGCAGGACATCTCCACCTACCCGGAGAGGGCAAGCCACCTTTTTCCGGTCGAGAACCATGGCCTCGGATTTAGAGGTGCTGATTCTCATCCCAGCCACTTTGCACTCTGTTGCAAACCGTCCCCACATGCTGAAGGTCCTGGCTCGATGAAGCCAACAAGACAACATCATCCGCAAAAAGCAGAGATGAAATCTTGTGGTTCCAAACTGGACCCCCTCCGGCCTCTGGCTACGCCTAGAAATCCTGTCCTTAAAAATTATGAACAGAATCGGTGACAGAGGGCAGCCCTGCCGGAGTCCAACATGCACTGGAAACAGGTCTGACTTACTGCCGGCAATGCGAACCAAGCTCCTGCTCCAGTCGTACAGAGACCGAACAGCCCATAGCAAAGGGCCCCGGACCCCAGACTCACGGAGCACCTCCCACAGGATACCACGAGGGACACGGTCAAACGCTTTCTCCAGATCCACAAAGCACATGTAGACTGGTTGGGCATGAACCCTCCAGCACCCTGCGGAGAGTATAGAGCTGGTCCAGTGTTCCACGACCAGGACGAAAAACACATTGTTCCTCCTGAATCCGAGGTTCGACTATCGGCCGAATTCTCCTCTCCAGTATCCTGGAGTAGACTTTCCCAGGGAGGCTGAGAAGTGTGATAACATAGCATAACATTTCCACAAAATACTAGTTTGGGGGTTCATTTTATAACATTCCAACAAAGTGACTGGACAGCTGGGTAAGCAAATTGAACGCAACTTTACTAGAAACAGCAAATGTTTCCCAAGGGAGCCCATATTTTACTGTTTTTGTGAAAAAGTATTTTGGGTGGTTGTTTAGTTTTTTAAGCATCTCTGCTAACGTTTGGCTCTGTGTCTAAACTGTTTATCCCATGGTTTTGCTGGCTTATACACTGTTTAAAAATGTGGAAAAGACATGTTGCTGGATGGTTGCTGTTGGTGTCCAAGAAGGGAGTAGCTGGAGGGAGAGAGTTCTTAAATGTGGTCCAGGGAATCCTTTAATAAAAAGAGACGGGGGCCAAACAAGGCAATAGAAAAAAAGCACAAAGCAGAGCTTGAGAATAAACAAACACTTGCTGTGGCTACTGTGAGTCTAAATGGCATGACCAGATGTTCAAAGTGGCCGAGGGGGTGTGAACCATTTTCCACTCATCCTCCTCTCTCATTTGTACCAGGTGGTAGGCGTTCTTCAAATCCAATTTGAAAAATATCATAGCCTCTTGGAGAAACTCAAAGATGGTAGACAAGGGGCAAGGGGGCAAGGGGTATTTGTTAGTTATTATGTCAGTTAGGGGGAAACCAGCCACTGCATTAACCCTCATAGGAGAATCTAATGGGGAGAGGCCCAAGCCTGCATGAACTGCGAATTCTTTGTTTATGAAATTCCCCTCTAGCCCTAGATTAGTAAGAGCAGAAACATGTGCCAGTGCCACGC
Source organism: Xenentodon cancila (assembly GCA_014839995.1). Taxonomy (NCBI): domain Eukaryota; kingdom Metazoa; phylum Chordata; class Actinopteri; order Beloniformes; family Belonidae; genus Xenentodon; species Xenentodon cancila. The sequence goes on along the minus strand of CM026208.1, from coordinate 28,381,661 downwards.
CCACTCCTGCCACGCTACCACGGTCAGCATCACCAGCCTTCTGATCACCGGTCCTGACACTACAACTCCCAGCATTCCTCAGTCCTCCTCATCATGGACTGCACCTGTGTCCTCATCATCACCCTGCCTACTGATACCCTGCACAGACCCAGCTTATCGTGTAGTATTGTTTGGTCCACATTACTTATGAGTTTCAGCCTACACCAACTCAACTGTCTCAGTGTTTTGCTATTAAACCTTACTTTAGTCTCGTTTGTGCTCGTGTCCGCCTGCTGCTTTAAAAACCTGACAAAACTCTCAGTCATCATAGTGGGCGACTTTAACATTCATATGGATATTGACAACGATAGTCTTAAGTTGGCTTTTGATTCTCTTCTAGAATCGATGGGGATTTTACAAAAAGTAAAGAAAGCAACCCACTTTTTTAATCATACCCTCGATCTGGTCCTCGTCTACGGTGTAGAACCCGATAATCTGTTAGTGTCACATGTAAACTCCCTCCTATCTGACCACTATTTAATAATGTTTAAATTGAACATTGTCAATGTAAAAGTGCATAATAAAAGGTATTATTTTAGCAGATGTCTGTCCGAAAAAGCTATTCCTAAATTTAGGGAGGCCATTGCTCTTCATCTTCATACAGAGGAACATAGTGAAGCAGTTGAGGGCTGTGACCTCGGTTCTACCTCGACAGACGTTGATTTTCTTGTCGGTACCACTGCAGATGTGTTGCAGTCAGCTTTAGATGTAGTTGCTCCTTTGAGAAAGAGGGTCTCTAACCATAGGAGCTTAACTCGCTGGTTTAATTTGCATATCTGTATGCTGAAACAAAAAGTGTGTAAAATGGAAATGGACTCTGTAAGTCTGTAGGTTCTTATCAGGCATGGAAAGATAGCACAATGGAATATGAAAAAGCCCTTCACAAAGCTAGAACAGCTTATAATTTGTCATTGATAGAGGATAATAAAAATAACCCACATTTTCTGTTCAGCACTGTAGCCAGGCGAACAAAGAGCCACAACTCTGTTGAGCCGTGCATCCCTGCAGCTCTCAGTAGTGAAGACTTTATGAGCTTCTTTAGCAATAAAATTGCCAGAATTAGAGAGGAAATCAACCAGGCCCTCCCGGCAGTGGCTGTGGGCATTTCTTCAGCTACTCCCTTAGGCTCTGACCTGACTCTAGACTGTTTTGTTCCCGTAGACCTCCCTGACCTGACTCTAGACTGTTTGGTTCCTGTACACCTCTCTGACCTCACTCTACACTGTTTGGTTCCCGTAGACCTCCCTGACCTGACTCTAAACTGTTTGGTTCCCGTAGACCTCCCTGACCTGACTCTAGACTGTTTGGTTCCCGTAGACCTCCCTGACCTGACTCTAGACTGTTTGGTTCCCGTAGACCTACCTGACATGACTCTAGACTGTTTGGTTCCCGTAGACCTACCTGACATGACTCTAGACTGTTTGGTTCCCGTAGACCTACCTGACCTGACTCTAGACTGTTTGGTTCCCGTAGACCTACCTGACCTGACTCTAGACTGTTTGGTTCCCGTAGACCTACCTGACATGACTCTAGACTGTTTTGTTCCTGTTGACCTCCCTGACCTGACCTCAGTAGTCAATAGATCTAAATCATCCCAACTCGACTACTCAAAAATGTTTTCTCTCTTATTGGTGCGACAATACTGGACCAGATCAACTTGTCCCTGGTCTTGGGATATGTACCACAGGCTTTTAAAGTTGCAGTAATCAAACCATTACTTAAAAAACCCTCTCTTGACCCAGACATTTTAACTAATTATGGACCGATTTCCAACCTTTCATTTATCTCTAAAATTCAGAGAAAAGGTCGTTGCAGCAGCTGTGTGACCATTTGTATAGAAATGATCTATTTGAAGTTCTTCAGTCAGAATTCAGATGCATCATAGCACAGAAACAGCACTGGTTCAAGTCTCCAATGACCTTCTTATGGCCTCAGATAATGGGTTAGTGTCCATACTGGTTCTGCTGGACCTCAGATAATGGATTAGTGTCCATACTGGTTCTGCCGGACCTCAGATAATGGATTAGTGTCCATACTGGTTCTGCTGGACCTCAGCGCTGCTTTTGATACTATAGATCACACCATTTTACAGCAGAGACTAGAGTATGTTGTTGGGATTAAAGGGACAGTTCTAGATTGGTTTAAATCAGATCTGTCTGATAGATTCCAGTTTGTTCATGTTCATGAGGTTTCTTCAGTACAGATGAGGGTCTGCTATGGTGTCCCGCAGGGTTCAGTGCTAGGGCCAATCCTGTTCAGTTTATACATGCAGCCCTTGGGAAGTATTATCCGGAACCACGGCATTAATTTTCATTGTTATGCTGATGATACGCAGCTGTATCTGTCTATGAAGCCAGATGAAACAGAACCATTAGACAAACTTCAGATGTGTCTTAAGGACATCAAGGACTGGATGTCCACAATTTTTTTTCTACTGATAAAACAGAGGTTGTTGTTTGTGATCCCAAACACCTTAAGAAGGGATTAGATGGTGTTGCGATGGCCTCCAGTACAACTGGGCAAAGCCTTTGTGTTATTTTTTTAAATATTTTCAGGATTTGTCATTTAAACAGCATATTAATCAGGTTTGTAAGACTGTGTTTTTCCACCTCCGTAATATCGCAAAAATCAGAAGCATCCTCCCCCAGAGTGATGCTGAAAACTAATTCATGTGTTCGTTTCGTCTAGACTAGATTATTCAATTCAGTTCAATTCAATTTTGTTGTCTCTAGGATCTTTCCAGAGACCAGAACATGACCCCCCCAGCAGTTATTACATAAACAACGTCAGGTAAAAACTTCCCTAGTGGAAGAAAAACCTTAAGTAGGAAGAAACCTGGATCATAAGGGGGGACCCTCCTGCTGAAGACCAGCCTGGTAGAGTCGAAAAAAAAACGGAGATCAGAAAGAGAATGAAGAACAGAGAGAGGACAGACAAAGACACACCATCAAAGGTACATAAGACCAGATCCATCAGTATAATTATCTGTCAGCAGCAGAACTCAGACTTCCATGTTTATATGACTGATACCTGGTTAGTTGGTGGACTACAGAGACCACTATCTAAACAGGTGTAGACAGCAGACACTGAGGTAGTCAGAGGTGGGACTGCAGGTCAGAGGATCATGTTGGGGTCCCCCTGCAGCAGGTCTACAGCAGCAGATCCAGGATGAAGCTGTGTTGAAGACCAGCTGCTCCAGTCTGGTCCTGCAGCTGCAGCTGTGACTACTGGTCCTGACACACTAAACTTTACACCAACTAGATGTTTGGTTTTTTTTGTTTTTTTTTTTAACTTGTACTTTATTAAATTTTTTTGGTACAATATTACAAATATGTGTACAATGTGGGCAGAATCATTATAACATATAGAGATGGCATCTTCACTTTAACAGAAATTGTTCAACAATCAGCAATCACAAGAAAAATAAGATAAAGAAATTGAAGAAAATTAAAACATATACGGATCCTCTACAATGCAACCTGTAATTTTTTACAACCAACCTTTAGTCTCTGATATATTTTGCAACACAAGCCCATCTTTGAATAAATTTGTCCATTTTCAGCTGTAAACTTGCAGTCATTCGCTAGATGTTTGGTTTTAAAGTTGGAGGTGGTGTCAGCCTCCTTACTGTAATGTATTATTAGCAGGATGTCCAAGTATTTCTCTGAAAAAGAGGAGGCTGGGGAGGGTGGTCAACACACACTACACACACTACACACACTGTACACATGTCACACACCAAAAATACACAACTGTAAAGGTAAGGCTCCTTCCTTTTCTCTGTCCTCTTCTGTTTGTAAATAGCTGGTTGTCCTACGTTAAAACGTCTCCTTTGGCTCCAACTCAACACATTATACACTCACTCACACACACTACACACTACACTCACTCACACACACTACACACTACACACACTCACACACACTACAACACACCACAGTCACCAAACTGCACCCATCACTGTCTTGTCTTTTCTTTCCTGCTGCTTCACATCCCACCGACACTGTTCTTAGTTCTCTTTGGCAGAACTTTTTATTCTTTTTCTTATTTATTTATTTTTTTCTGTGTGTGCACCTACATGAAGCACCTCTGTCGGGACTCCTCGTCTGTCTTCTGTCCAAATTACCTTCAGCCATTTTAAATAGCTTAGTTTGTTGCGGTTAGATAATGCATAAGTGACTGAGGACCGTTGCTCAGAAGTTACATTTAACTGACTAAAGCCATGAATTACGAATTACTCTATTACTCACTCGACCACCTGACCTTCTTTGCTATTTCTGCCGATAAAGTTTTTTGTCCCCCCTATTGCTCTTAAGAATTATATTAACCGTAAACCACAGAAAACGCATATCTGATATTGTAGCAAGCAACTCTATTTTGTTTGTTTTTTTCATAAAAGAACATTTAAATGTTTGAACAGAAAATTTATGATTTAAAGAAAAAATAAAGGTTTGTCTTATCTTTTGTGGAAACTCAGGATAGATCTTACATCCTCAAATGATGTGAAAGCTATTGAAAAAAGACCAGATATCAACGTGAACAGTGTTTTAATGGATATAAAAATTGTTTTAAAATACAAAACGTGTATAAATGCAAAATAAAGAGGTGTGTCTCCGCGGGTGGGAGAGTTACGCTTCTGCAGAGACAACCTCGACCGCCGGCGGCGGTACGTTTATAGCAAAACAGATATTCATTTGAGAAAAAAGTGTAATTGAAACGCAACGTATGTTTCAGGTAAGATTCAAAGGTGGTTAAGGGCAAATTCTTATTTTTAGTCCTTGTAACAGGAAAATAAGGCAGAATATGAAGTAAAAGGGTCACCTGGGCCAGCTGCTGAACAGCTGAAGCCTCTGTGCCTGGTCAGGGGAGCTCGCACCACAGGTCCAGTTTCGTGACATAAATACAGCATGTTTGAAATACATCAGGGAGTTAACGCTAGTATGTCTCTACTGCCTTTCTGGTTTTCAGAAAAAAATCATTCTGTAAAATGCAGTTTCCATTTCATGATGTGTTATTAGAAACGGTAACTTTGATTTCTGCAGGGAAACTGATCAAATCAGATGAGACCACAGAACCAGGACTCTGGACCTGGCTCATGGATCTAAGAGTTCCCTTATAATGGGCCTCCACCTGAATATTCAAAACGAATCCATGCAAATGTTTATTTTCAACATCATCCCGGTATGATTAAGATGTGCAGATTAGAAAGACGTTCAAGAGTTTTAGCTACACCTCAGATAAGCTGTTGCAGTGGCTCTGGCCCTGTGTGTTTAACAATATCCTCTTTCTTTTTAATACTAACACTAACTTAACAGTCTATTGGCTTAACCAGATTTCTGAATTTGAGAAGCACAGTTCATCTGCACAACCCAACTATAACAAACACATCCAATACAAGCATTTCTGAGGACATCCATGCAAACAAGCCAGATATCTGTTATGGTTGATTCAAATGAGCAACTGATTTGATCAGTCAGACTTTGCATGTTGTCATTGTGTTATGAGACATGAAAGTCTGAACATGAACTTTAACCATTGTCCTTCTCTTCTCTGACAGGTTGTGAGGTCAGGAGCAGATCAGAAAGTCATCACCTCACTCCATGAGGGTGTAGTTATATCTGCTGACAGTGTTGTGACTGCCACGTCTACACATGACATCATCCGGTAGCTTTAAAGAGAAAAAAAAATTATATAATATTGGAATTTTTAAAGACATCTTCATGCTGTTGGTCATAAAAGGCTGCTGTTTAATTAGACCCCCACCTGAAAAAGGTTGTAACAGACTGGAGGTGGGTCGGGGGAAGTTTGTCACCTCTGCAGTTCCACTCACAGATAGTAGAAGAAGTGATAAACCTCCTGTGATGTCACATGTGGCGCTGTGAGGAATGCTACTGAAACCTCGTCAGCATAACGCGCTGTCCGTCCCGCCCGAACACTCCCACCCTGCTGGAGTTGGTACGAGCTAACTATTTTTAGTGGGTCTGATTAAAATGTAAAGAGCAGTTGTCTTCTTAATTCAGCCAGTAAGTGTGACGTCATCAAACACTTTTGAGGTTCGTGTTCTTCAAAGACAAGAAGGAGACAGAAGTCTTGGGAAAGCGCTATTAAACCCCTGTGATCGGAGATGCATGCGTGAGGGGGAATTTCAAATGTGTTGTAAAACATAGATTTGGGCATAATGAAGTTGTTTCCAGAAACATTATGTCCAGTTTATGAATAACAACGGCAGTTTAAGAGTCAACGCCACCCACTTTTCCCGGCCATATATGATTGTTGTCACTGGAGGGTTTGATGTGGACGATTTGCAGTACTAGTATTGGATTTAAAGTAGACCTTTCCATAGTTATTTTACTGTTGCCAAGTCATGTCTTTTTATTGTTTATTTTATATCTAATTATTTTGTGTGGGATTATTTCTTCTTGTTGCGTAATGACATTAATGATGTTGGATAAGTGTCCCCAGTTCCTAAATGACCCATTTCAATAGTGTCCATGAGTGCAAACACATTTAAAACTGCTTTTAGAAAAAGAACCAGACTTCTTACTCTTAAATATTAATGTTTAATGGCTGTTACAATGCATTAAGTGGAGACAGTACTGGTATTGTTATCTTGTATTATTGGCATTATTGTTTTATTAATGGCGTTGCTATCACATGTATAATTACTGATACATCGATTACAGTGCCCTGTAATACTCATCGTTCGCACTTTACAGTCATTGCTGATGACCACTGACTTTATATAAGACGTTTATGTTTATTGCATCTGAATAATGAATTTGACCTGCCCTGTCCTTGGTTGAATATTTTCTGATGTGTCTGGCACAGACATCATTGAACTTGCGTGTAGCCCGCCTGTGATCCCCGCTGTGCATGCACATGGAGGGCATCAAGCTCAAATGTGACCAAATAGACCTGTGGGCGGCGCTTAGGCATGCTGCTTATTAACTGCTTTATCAGGAAAAATGTTGTTTCTCTGGCAAATCAAAAACCTGCAAGGGCTAAATAATCTTTTAAATGATTCCCCCCCAAAAAATGATATTGTTGCAGTACAAATTGGGAGTATGAGAGTGATACTTGTAAGTATGAAGCGTAGCAGAGGGGGGTGCGCTGGAAACCTCCAGACATCATCATGAATCCACTGTCTTGTGTTTGCATCACTTGCAGCTTTAGCAGGTGACACAGGTGAACTCTGTCGGTATAAATCATCAACAGAAACTCGGAGACGACGGTTGAATAACTGGGTCCAGAAACACTCCTTCACAGGAACCCAACATGTCCTTGCAGCCTTGTCTTGGTGAAACGTGCGCTGTTTTCATCAGCGCTCTGAGCTCCTCCACTGTCTTTACATTGTTCATGACACAATAAGCTGTGGCATTTGGGCTTTGTCCACCCAACTCTCCGTTTTACGCCTGATAATGGGGTTAAAGCTGTTTCCTGATTTGAATGTGACATTAATCATCTAAGTTTTCAGTCACTTTGTCGGGCTGGTAGATTAAGACAAACACCCCTGAGTGGTCAAACAGAGGTCAAAACACCTTAGAGTAAGAAAACTGCTGAAAGTTTTCTTACAGATGATCCAGTCGCTCTGCTTGTCAAAGCATTGAACTCTTATTATTAAGTGTATGAATGTTAACAGCCTTTTAACACTGATATAATTACATAGAGCATTGATGTTACATGTTTAGACAGTAGATATTGTCTGTGAAGCAACAGCTTTGATCAGGACTGACTGCTGTTATGCACAAGGACACATTTAAAGGAGCACAATGAAGGACAGCTTGTTCTAATGAACGGCTCTATCACTCTGTCATCATGTCATGTGACTCGTGAGGTGAGACGAATACAATCATCTTCTGTTGTATTTGGTTATACAGCTTAGGCCAAAACCTCACTTTTATAGAATTAGCCTGCTACTTCTTTAGTCAAAATATCTCATACATAAATTCAAGTTCTCTAATTGCGGGCCAAATTTTGCCAAACTAATCTTGTATGTAAAACATTACATCTCCTCAACAACAGACAGCACAAACAAGAAAGCCTTAAAAACCTGTCATCTGTTTCATTTATTTCTATAAACCTGGTGTACGTTCCTTTCATTTTGTAACAACCCCTGGCATTTTGTGCGGTGATATACTCAAGTTGTATTGATTCATTTTTTTCTCCATGCTGCAGTCTTTTTTGTATTTCAGCTTGTTGAATTCCATATTCTAATATTTGTTGTTCCCAATAAATTCTATTAAGCAATACTCTTCTTTCTTCAGCTTTTCTGTACAAATACTCAGATTAAGACACCAGCTCACCACAAGCAGTAGTGTAGTAGTTTTAGTTCGTCCACCATATATTTTTATTATCTATTTATTGCTATTTTATATTTATCTTTGTGATGGATTTGAAATTACTGATAAAACCAAAAAGCAGGATTTGTGTCTCCATTAGGAGTGGTTAATGTGACATTTCCCGCTGTGTAACTAGGTCAAATCAGCAGTAAAAGGTTTAAAAGATAATTTTAAAGTGAAACGATTTAAAGCTTTGGAGTTGTTTAATGAGCAGGGCCTTTTCTTAAGCTTTAACGATCCACGTATCCGCGATGTGCCACGTGACGTGATCCTGTCGAAGCTGGTCCGGAAGAGGAGGAGTTTCTCAAGATTTGGCGCCAAAGTTCTTTTCTTGCAAACGGGAAGCGGGAAGTTACCGGAAGTGGTCGGTGTTGGCGTTGCTTATATGTTCAGGACTGCGATTGTGGCGCACCAGAGTAGGATCGGTGTCTCGCAGCGTCCCCGGTTGCAACATGGCTCAGGGTCGGGTTACGGACTTCTTTGCTCAAAAGAAGAAAGCTGCTACCCCGGCAGCGGCAAAGCCGCGCGGCGGCTCCGCTGCGGTCACGGACGGCAGGTCCGCGCTGTGTTCGTCCCGCGTCCACCAGGAGTTTGTCCGGGTCATCGACGAGGCCGCGGGGCTCGGTCACGGGGTCTCTGTTGGCAGTAAAGGCCCAGTCTGCAGCCCGGGGACCCCGAAGCGGAGCGCGGCTGACGAGGACCGCGGGGACTCCGCGGCCGTCTGCTCAGAGAAGAAGAGGCGGCAGACGCGGAGCAGTAGACCGGCGAGGGCAGAGCAGAGAGCTGCAGGGCCGGCCGCCAGGAAGAAGCTGGTGCTCCCCGGAGAACCGGCGCGGGTAAGACGGGGGACGGGACGGGGGTTGACGTCAGTCTGAGACTTGTTTCACAAAGGTCTACGGCGTATGAGCTGGGTTTGTTTTCTTCTAACTGAACGCTCACATCTGCTGCACGACGGTGTCGGAGTGAAACAGCTGTCCAGAACTGAAGTCCGTTTCAGGTTGGATGTTCCACGCGTGGTCACTGCAGATCCGTGTGATTTATTCACGTAGAGCTGCTCAATGACCACGACCATCAAGCAGATCTGTAGTGACTGCAGTATTAAAAACACACTCTACTTTTAGAAAATGCTTTAGTTGTTTTTGTTCCGTGTAGTAATGCCGTTCCTAGATCAGCGCTGAGGCAGGTATGTGGAAGCTGCAGGCTGATCACAACTGATTAATTATTCCTCAGGCTGATAACGGTTGTGACCTGATCAGCACAATCTCTGAGCACAACTAAAGCCACTGTGACACCCTGGTGATTTAGCCATATGTAGAGGCATTAAAATGTCTCTAAAACACTGTTATAAGCTTAACTGTCATCAATATCAATCAACCTTGGGGGAATACGTAGCATATTGATAACTAACTGGACGTTTACATGACAAGCACCCACCGTCTTAGTAACGTTTAGAGTTCACCAGCGTTCACGGCTTGCGCCCAACGATAGTTAAATTTTCCATGGCACGCTGCAGCTTCTCTCCAATGACCACCTGTCTTGGCTGTAATGATGCGGCTGTTCGATGCCGCACCAGGCATAAGCCAGTGGGGTCGGTCCGGCTAGATGGCAACATGCGCCCGTGGAGTAAGTGTAACAGGATCTGTCCTTATTGCAGGCGTGATCATGCGAAGAAGCGGAGGGTTTTTGTCAGAATGTTGGCAGACTCGGTCATCTATATAAATAATTAAAATGTTAGATGAATTATTTTGAAGTAAATGTCCTTGACCTTCTTAGTGACTAAGTATTTATAACTCCATATCAATTAGTCAATCAATTAATATTTGTAGTTACTATTCCAATAATTCTGACCACAGGAGCTTATGACGGTGTATGAAATGCCTAGAAATTTGTTGTTACATCTGTTATCCAGTATATAAATGTCATTTAGGAGAATATCTCTTTTCATAGGAACCTGTATATTTGGTCCGTTTCTGTGTTGATGTGATTTTGGTTCCACTTCTCATAGTTTTTGTTTGTACCATATTTGTTGTTCCAAAGATTTATGTATGAGAGCCAACATGATACCAGCTGTTAACATTTTCCTGTCCCACCCAGGGCATGGGCTTGTTCCTGAAAGTGTTTGTTGTGGGCTGAGGCTGGTAACCGAGATGTGTGCCACCTCAGGCTCCCTCCACTGGAAACCTATTGTTGTTGGGTGGCGCTCGAGTGTAACTGGGTGGGGTTGGTGTGTGCGGTATGTCCCGGTAAGGACGGCCGTGCGAGCTCGTCTTCAGCTGAAATACCCATGTGCTTCATCCTGGTGTTTGACAGGTTCTGACTTCAAATGACATTACGGCTCTCAAAAGTCGTCTTCAGAAAATCCGGCAGCAGGCAGAGGAGGTCACTGCTTCTTCAGCTTCAGCCTGCTCTACCACCTCGTCCTCTGCAGCCCGTCCTGAAGATGATGCTCCCCCCTCCTCGGCCGCCGCGTCCTCCACAGATGTCCAAACGCTCCAGCTCACTGTGGCAGCTGCTAAACAGCTGGCAGCTAAAGTCAAGAGCAGGAATGAGGTCGCTGGAGCGCAGGAGGACATGCAACCCGAGGAGGTCCAGTCGAAGGACAGGTAAACGAGCCCACCGGAACCCTCCAGAACTGTTTTTGTTAGTTCCCGTGTATGCCTCAGAATCAGAACGGACTTTTTGTTCCCTCCCATGTCTGCAGCGTCGAGCTGCCGGCATACCAGCGGTACCACACCCTGGCCCAGGCCGTCGCCCCGGGCCTGACGCTGCCCCTCCACTACAGACTGCTGGCTGAGATGTTTAGGAGCATGGACAACATGGTGGCCATAATGTACAACCGCTCTGAGACTGTCACCTTCTCCAAGATCAGACAGGGGGTCCAAGACATGATGCGCAGGTGGGTGTTGGCACAGGAACCACCGGGTACTCTTCTGAGGACCACGGTCGCGACATATGACCTGAGCGGGGTTTTCAGGAGCCTGAACGTTCTGTTTTGTAGCGTCCTGGAGCTTTGGTTCAGGCGGCTGGAGGCCGGAACTGGTCACTTGGATCTTAAATTGTCTTATGTTTTATCTTTGAGGCGTTTCGAGGAGAGCCACGTGGGTCAGATAAAGACCGTGTTTCCTGAGGCGTACACCTTAAAACGGGAGAAGAACGTCCCAATGTTCAGCAGCACCATTCCAAAGAACAGCTACCAGCTCATTGTGGAGCCCGTCATCATCTCAGGTCAGAACCCACCTCCTGTTGCTGTAGCTTCATGTTTGCAGGAACCAGCAAACGTCTCGATGGATAACTGTCTGTGATGTCTGCGTCTTGTTCAGGCCAAAACGAGGCCAGACCAGTCCTGTCCGCCTCCCGTCTGCTGGAGAGGAGGCGGTGCTTCAACCAGAACCTTGTCTCCATCGTCAAACAGCACCACAAGGTGAGCAGCTGGCTTGTTTGTTCCTTTTCAGTTCACTCAGAAGAAACGATTTAATTTTACTGCCGGACTGAGGTCTCTTCACACATGATGTCCGACCTTGGTGATCGGCGACTCCAGCGACCATAGTTAGGTGCATCCCGGGGCCAGAGCGGCGACGTCGAAGCAAACTTGAAGCTGCTGGCAAAGAGTAATCGTAAATACAGTAAAGTTATCATCCATGTCGGCGCTAATGACACCCGGCTACGCCAGTCGGAGGTCACTAAAATCAATATTGTCTCGGTGTGTAACTACGCCAAAACCATGTGGGACTCCGTAGTTTTCTCTGGTCCCCTCCCCAATCTGACCGGTGATGACATGTTTAGCCGCATGTTGGTTGTCTCGGTGGTGTTCAGAAAACGACGTGGCCTTTATTGACAATTGGAAGACGTTTTGGGGAAAGCCTGGTCTGCTTAGAAGAGACGGCATTCATCCCACCCGGGATGGTGCAGCTCTTATCTCTAGAAATCTGGCTGATATTATTAGATCCTCCCCCTGACAATCCAGGGTCCAGGCCGGGGTGCAGAGCTGCAGTCTTACACGCTTCTCTGCTGCTTCTCCAGGACTATCGCCTGCCAATAAAAAGGTAGAAGTAAATGATGTAACTGGTGATTCTGACGAGGTGCCAAGTAAAATAGATTTAGTGTCGATTCCCCGTCCTCCAAATGTTCACCAAGCGCGACGTAATAGAGGCGTTAACCAAAATAACCTCGTAAAAATAAAAACAAATATGCATTTAGTGCGAACTAAATACCAAACAATTAGATGAAGATTACTAAATATACGATCTTTAAGCTCCAAGTCTCTATTAGTAAACGATCTTGTTTACTAATTTTTAATAATTAGACATATTTCCAACCTTCCGTTTATCTCTAAAATTCAGAGAAAAAGTGGTTGCAGCAGCTGTGTGAACATGTTGTATAGAAATGATCTATTTGAAGTTCTTCAGTCAGGGTTCAGTTCTAGGGCCAATCTTGTTCAGTTTATACATGCAGCCCTTGGGAAGTATTGTCCAGAACCACAGCATCAATGTTCATTTCTATGCTGATGATACACAGCTGTATTTGTCTGAAGATGAAACAGAACCACTAGACAAACTTCAGGCGTGGACATCAAGGACTGTTGGATGTTCAGTAATTGTTTGCTCCTAAATTCCATCCTCTCCCAGAGTGATGCTGAAAAACTAATTCATGTGATCAATTCAACAAACATTTTAATCTATTTATAATAGACTTTATGAATTGAAATTAAATTTAAGAAAGGGGGGTGTAGTTGGTACGCCGTCAGGAGGTGGAGGAGTTGTTCAGGTGTGACTGAGCTGGTTCTGTGCTCCCATCCTGTGTACAGGTCTTCTTGTCCTCATTGGTCCCTCCGGTATCTGTTCCTGAAGATGAGCTGACCCGCTGGCATCCTCGCTTCAACCCGGACACGGTACCAGCAGTCTGGACCAGCCCACTCCCTGTGGTTCCTCACACAGAGAAACTGTCCACAGCCCAGGAGGTTCTGGACAAGGCGCGCTCTCTGATTACTCCCAAGGTGCTGTGTGATTGTTGGTTCTGATGGCACGCTCAGGACTGAGGTGGTGGTTCAGGTGACTGACTTGATGATGTTCCTGTGCAGATGGAGAAGGCTCTTGTTGGTCTGACCATGAAGACTGAAGTCAGGGATGCAGAGAGAGCGGACCGAGCATCTCCTGCGACACCAGCCACCCCCCCAGCACCGGCTGCTCCTGCTGACCAGGTCCCCATCTCTCTGAAGGGCGTGTCCCAGTCCCTGCTGGAGCGGGTAGGTGCAGCTGCTGGGAGCACGCAGCCAGTAGATATTTGTCTAAAATGTCTGCAGCCGGCTACGCTGAGTACAGAGCTGTGCAGCCATGACCTATCGTTCTCCGACTTCCTTCTAGGTTCGAGCCAAAGAGGCCCAGAAGCTGCAGGCCGCCATGACCCGAGACCCCGCCCAGGAAGAGCGGCTGCTGATGATGTCACGGCTGGGGGAGTTGGCAAGGATCCTGCGGAACGTGTTTGTAGCAGAGAAGAAGCCGTCTCTGGTCATGGAGCTAGTCTGTAACCGCATGGTGACCAGCTACAGGTCTGCTCTCAGTACAGGTGGGTCCACACAGAAGCCACAGCAGAACCGGGTCTGATCACACGTGTTACGGTCCGCCTTGAACCAGGTCCTTCTGTCAGACAGATGTCCTCACATGTCTCCAGAGGAGTTCACGGTCCAGTCAGTGACAGACAGGTGTCCAGGTCCAGACCGTGGTCCCTCCACCGCCGTGCTTGATGGTGGTCTGAGGTGTTCCTGCTGAACTGTTGTTTGGTTTCCTCCAAACATGGTTCTGGACCTTCAGACCAGACGATGCTCAGTAACACCGGCGTGCCTGTCTGTTCTGATATGCCAGGTTCTGGCTGACACTGGTTGGTTGAGAAGATGACCAATACCTGACCAGCTCCTTGTGAAGAGGAAGCACGGGAGCTGCAGCAGGTGATGGTGGTGTGCTCTTCCTAACAGCGTGTTGTTCCTCTCAACAGGAGAGATGGAGAAGCACGTCCGTCTGCTGGCCGAGGTGGCGGCTGACTGGCTCACCATCCATCCGATCAGGAGGGACTGCTACCTGAAGATGAACAAGAAAGTGGAGCTCGGCGCGGTTCTGGAGCAGCTCAAGGTCCGGCTCAAGGAGGAGGAGCGCAGATGAGGCCGCCCAGTGATGTCACGACGCTGTTTTGGCTGTCGGCAGGGTTGTTGTGCTGTGAAAAGGGCTTCCGGACCGCGGGAGACGCAGCCCCTCCCGCGGGAGACGCAGCCCCTCCCGCGGGAGACGCAGCCCCTCCCGCGGGAGACGCAGCCCCTCCCGCGGGAGACGCAGCCCCTCCCGCGGGAGACGCAGCCCCTCCCGCGGGAGACGCAGCCCCTCCCGCGGGAGACGCAGCCCCTCCCGCGGGAGACTTTTACCAAACAGACGTTTTGTTGCTGCTGTTTTTGTTTTTTCTTGATAAAGGCGTGTTGTCGCTGCCTCCCACTGCTGCTGAACAAGTTTGTTTTAAAGATTGTTGTTAAAGCTGAACAAATGCATACATGTGCCAGAACGCCGCGTCCGCGTGTCTGTCATGAAAACGGCCTGAACTAAACTCTTTATGCGGAGAGAACAGAGACAACTCTACATGAAGCTGAAAACGTCTAAAAACTTTTTTTTTTTTTTTTTTTTTTTTTGTGGCCTTGTTTTCACAAGAACATCCATTTTTTCCAGTGGTCCTGGTACTTTTCCACAATTGTTCATGTTTTAGTCAAATCGCCTGTCTGAAGGATTTCGGTCAGTCCTAACTCATAATTGTTCCGGATCCTTCCGACTACACACTGTCCATCATGGATTTTTTTTTTTTTTTTTGCTCTTGTGGGCTTTATTTGGAAAGTGGCAGGACGGAGGCGGGAGGCGGGGTCTGCCGTAAAGAGCAACAGGCCGGGATTCAAACCTGCACGTTAGGTGCACCTGCTCATCCCACTCGGCTGTCCAGGGACTCCTCGGGTCCAGGGTTGATCCATCTGTTACATGATTGACGGAAGAGCAGTTAAACGAGACGAGGAAGACGAACCGAGACATGACGTGTGCACGGTGGTTTCACCCCACCCATGTTCCTCGGTTGTGGTCGCTGCCTCCACACTCTTACGGAAGGCTGCAGTACTGTTGTTGAAGACCAATGCTTGTGAACCGAGTCCCTATTCAGGAACGCCGGGAGCCGTGTCAGGACTCGTCTCTGAGCAGGAGTCGCGTAGCAAGGTCAAAGGGAAATCCCCTCGCTGTCGATGTCCTGACTGATGTTTGTGCAGCGTCTGCTGAAGGCACATTAAAGTTCATCATCAGCTGCTCTGCTTCCCGTTCTTTTTTCCCAGGAATACTGTCTGACCAGTTTGATCTTTTAATACACAAACATGTTTATATTTCCCAAATCCATGTTCAGTGATATCTAAGAAAATGAAACGATGGTGTCATATTACATAAAGTCCAACGTTCTAAAACCAGTCCAGACTGGGACGCGCTCGGAAACGTGTGCTGGCAGCAGGCGCGACCAAGTCTAGTCGCAGACGCCGTGGACGTTCAAATGATCACCGACTTTAAATAACGCCAGCATTTCATTCTTTCAACTCCTAACTGGCACAACAGGTTTTTCAAACTCCAAAATCCAGCGTGGAAAGAAAGGAAAGGGTAGTTGGCTCCCATATAAGGAAGTGGTCAGGTGTTCCTGTGTGGTGACGGAGTACGGCAAGAGAAAACTGCTACCAACACGTAGTTTAACAGGAGTCCGAGTGTTCCCAGGTCAGGACAGAGCTGCGGTCAGCTGGGAGTAAGGATGCCATAGTTAGGGAGGGGCTCCAAATCCAATCAAGAGGAGGAACTGAACCCGAGAGGTCAGGTCAGGTCAGCAGAGGCTCTTTGGCGTGCAGAGATTAAGTTTCAGTTTGGCTGTGGAGGCTCGACTCAGGAAAACCGGTGTGAACGAAGCAGGTACGAAGGAAGAAGAACGCTGCCTGCGGAGCAGGTACGTAGACGGGATATTACGGTTCAGGCTGAACGGGGACAGAGGTGAACTGGGAAGTGCAGAGAAGCTTAGTTGGAGACCTGTGGAGTATGGAGGAGAGGCGCATTAGAGTCCTGTAAGTCCTGCAAGGACTACAGACGACGTGCTTCCGACCCCCCAGAACCAGAGACTGGATACATGGGGGCCCATCTTGTGTTCAGGTGCAGTTTGTGCGTGAAGGGGAGAAATACACCGGAGACGAGTGAGGCGGGTGAACGTTCGGCTGTCCAGAAGCTGCTGGTGATGGAAATGCAGGCTGGTTTAGGTGCAGAGCTGGTTGTTCCTGCGGGAATAGTTTGGACGGGTTTCAGACCCGACGTGGCTTTAGCCACTTAGTCCAGTGCTCTGCGCTCTGGGATGTGGTAGTGACATAATCAGGTTACTTGATTTAACATTTAAGCTGATTTTATTGGGGGGCTTTAACAAGCAGGTTATTTGCACCACAAAACATTTACTGAAAAAAACATTTTGTATTTTCATCAACGCACAATGCGGTTTTCCTCATGAGAATCTTCTTTTCCCGACTCGGTTAAATCTTTCCAGCTGGTTTCTGCTGGACTGGCACAGACCCCGGCTCCAGACCCCGGCACCCGCCGATCCTCACCGATCCGATCCGTCCAGGAAACATCCGGCCTCGTTTCAAATAAACACATTAAAGCCATCAGGGACCTGAACTCATCCTTCCAGACCCTCAGTTAAGCAGCTCAATTGAGACGGTAAAATCACAGGTTTCCAGGTTTCCTGTCCGGTAAACCGGATCACTTCTTCAGGACCATGAATGAAGTCTGTCTCAGCCAGGATGATGGGATCTCTAACCGGACCACCAGCCATCTGAATCAGAGGAACAGCTGGGTGGGCTCCGAATGGAGTCCTCCGACTCGGAGCAGCGCGGCGGTCTTCAGTACTGGAGCAGAGAGAAGACGCAGTGTGGCCCCAGTGTGGCGGCACCATTCAGGTCCTTGAGCTCGATCAGAACCAAGCAGCCCAGGACCTCAGCCGCCCGCATCCTCATCAGCTCGCAGGCTGCATGCATCGTCCCTGCAGCAGACACACGAGTTACAGGTGTGCACACGCACACACACACACAGAACACACGCACGCACACACACACACAGAACGCACGCACGCACAGAACGCACACAACACACACGCAGACAACACACACACACAACACACACGCACACACACACGCACAGAACGCACACAACACACACGCACGCACAGAACACACACAACACACACACACGCACAGAACGCACAGAACACACACGCACGCACAGAACACACACACATGCACGCACGCACAGAACGCACGCACACGCACAGAACACACACACGCACACACGCACAGAACGCACACACACGCACAGAACGCACACAACACACACGCACGCACAGAACGCACACACCACACACGCACGCACAGAACGCACACACCACACACGCACGCACAGAACGCACACACCACACACGCACGCACAGAACGCACACACACACACACACAGAACGCACACACAAAACACACACCACACACACAGAACGCACACACACACAACACACACGCACACAACACACACAGAACGCACACACACACAGAACGCACACACACACAGAACGCACACACAACACGCACGCACACACAACACACACGCGCACACACACACAACACACACGCACACAACACACACGCACGCACAGAACACACGCACAGAACACACGCACACGCACAGAACACACACACACACAACACACACGCACACAACACACACGCACGCACAGAACACACGCACAGAACACACGCACACGCACAGAACACACACACACACGCGCGCACGCACAGAACGCACGCACACACGCACGCACGCACAGAACGCACGCACACACGCACGCACAGAACGCACGCACACACGCACGCACAGAACGCACGCACAGAACGCACGCGCACACACACAGAACGCACACACACAGAACGCACACACACAGAACGCACACACACAGAACGCACACACACAGAACGCACACACACAGAACGCACACACACAGAACGCACACACACAGAACGCACACACACAGAACGCACACGCACGCACACACACACAACGCGCACGCACGCACACACACACACCACGCACACACACAACACACACTCACACACGCACACAACACACACGCACACAACACACACGCGCACGCGCACACAACACACACGCGCACACAACACACACGCGCACGCGCACACAGAACGCACACACACACAGAACGCACACGCACACACAACACACGCGCACACAACACACGCGCACACAACACACGCGCACACAACACACGCGCACACAACACACACGCACACACACATAGAACACAGGGTGTCTGTAGGTTTTAACATTTTCAATATTCAACTTTTTAAGTCCATCGTGACTAAAACTTAAGACTCGTCTGAAGTCCAACCCAGAAAAATGAAGCTGTCGTCACATTCAGAATGACTGATCTTCACCCCGTTCAGTAAATGGACTGATGCCTGCCCCGGAGCTGGGAGTCCAGTACCTGGACTGGACTCTCTTTCTCTGAGTCATGTTTGGACATCCAACTGTTTAGATCCATTCATTTCATTCAAACACTCAGTCGGGGCGTCCAAACCCGACCTGGACATGTTTGGAGTTTGCTGAACTTGCAACGACAGCTTCATACCTGCCGGAGTGAGACTGTTGCATCCTCATCCCTTGTGTTCCTGGTTCCAGCTTTCCTGCACAACCCAGTTTTTCATCCACACACATTACTGGGCCTGATCCACCTGCAGACCTATGAGTACCAGGTTCTGTGCTGCTGCAGTGTTTCTCACCTCCAGTAGCCAGAAGATCGTCGATGATCAGAACCTTCTGCCCCTCAGACACGGCATCCTCCTGGATCTCCACTTCTGCCTGAAACAAGAAACGTCACAAACTGGAACCATTCAAACAGGAGACAACAAGCAGGACAAACTGGGTCCAGTTTACCTTTCCATACTCGAGATCGTACGCCACAGACACAGTGGCTCCAGGCAGTTTTCCTTTCTTTCTGACTAAGATGAAGCCGACACCCAGCCTCTGAGCAAGCAGGGGTCCAAACAGGAAACCACGAGCATCTAAACCTGGAACAGATGTGAGGTGAAGCAGCAAGGACAACTCAGAGGAGGAACCCACTAACTGATACACTAAAAAACAAGCAGGAGGATTCTGAGGCCTGGACTCAGTCAGAGAAGTCCTCCCCACACCTGGTGGGCCTTGTATTAGGATGATCGTCACACGTGCTGGATCCTTTTATTGATCCTGTGATCAGGTCCTGGATGGAGCTGGGGTTGGTTTTCTTACCAAGGATCAGGTCCACCTGCGAGTGGTTTTTCCTCACATGTTCTTCAAACAGGTCAATGACAGCGGTCAGAGCTGCTGGCTCCTTCAGGATGGGGCAGATATCCCTGCACAGCAACACAGGTTAAATATTAAACATCCAATCCACCGAGTGCAGGAGCAGTGGTGGCCTGAGAGAGTCGTGCAACAGCAGCAGGCACCTCCACATTTCTGTTTCCTCTTAAAAGTCCAGGTGGCTCTTAACCTGCTCAGAGGAGCAGCTTCAGGCGCAACACCTCCATTGAAGTCAGTTTTAGGTTGGATGTTTGGCAGCCATTCAGAGCCCCTGATGTTATTTAGGGACCATCAATAAATTCCAAACTGAATGAAACAGTTGGATTTTTTTTTTTAAACCCTCAAAACCACAAAGTCCCTAGATCTGAAGATATTTACAAGAATGCAAGTGTGAGCAAAATAGGCTTAGGGCTCAATTTAAGCTTCACACCATGTGACCCATCCACTCCAAACCTAAGCCAAATTGTAGCACATAAATGAAAAATTTGACACATACTTTTTAAAACCACATTTGAAGCTTTCTTCAGTTTCATTTCATGAAAAATACAATTTTCATTTCAATATTACTTAATAGCTATAACACAACACGACCATGTGACTCCAGCTGAACTGTTGCACTACAAGAGCTGAATGAGACATCTCCTTATGCTTCTATCTGCTTATTCCAAATCAGCATCACAGGGGTTCTGCTGGACCTGATCCCAGCTCACTACAGCTGTAAGCCAAGTCCACCCTGGACTTTATGCATATTTATCCATCCATTATCTATACCTGCTCATCCCTTCTCAGGGTCACGGGGGTCTGTTGGAGCCGATCCTGACACATTGCAGGTGAAAGGCAGATTGATTGATTTTGATTTTGATTTAGCAGCAAGTGATTGATTTTGATTTAGCTTATTCTCAACGGCTTTCACGCATGTTAATACCTGACTCTACACATACGCCAAATTGTAGTACTCTGAAAGTTAAAGTACACCTCATTATAAACTATAGAAGAATTTTCTATTCTATATTCTTTTTATTTCCATTAGTCATTCGGTCACATGATGTGAAAGCCACTGAAAATAAGCTAAATGAACATGAATGACAATCAAAGAGTCACATAAAAATATTAGTCAAATGCAATACAAATAGATGTGCTTATTGGTCTCTACTGAAAAAATACCTCAATGAACATCGATTTTTTTTTTAATGTCAGGCAAATAAACTTGGAAACATTTTTTAAAAAAATTGGAAAAACAAAACCAAACAAAAATCCTACTGCTAAAGTAATGTAAAAAAAAAAAAAAAAAAAAAAGCCTGTTAATTTATTGACGGTCCCCAAATGAGACGTGGCGGACTGTAGTGCAGGTCTGTCAAATATCCAACCCAAAACTAACTTCACCGTGTCTGTCCATTAGGATTCACCTTTACACGCGTTCATGCTCGGACTCGTGTGATTTTAAACAAATACAATTGACCCGATCAACCACAACCAACCGAGGATACAAGACCACGAGGGAGGGGAGGGTCCGCGCTATTCACATGTGACTAGACATCTGCTCGTCTGACCTCCAGCTGTGGCCTAGAAGCAGGACCGAGGAAGGGCAGCTCACCTGAACAGGACTCCTTTCTTGGGGAAGTCCGGGTAGGCTCGGACGTGTCTCCGAAGCAGCTGCAGTTTGGACTCCGCTGACATCCCTGCTCCGTGGTCCCTGTCTTCTTCTGCTGCTGTGGACGCTTGGCTGGCTCACAACACCTTCACTGCCCCCCGACGGACTGGAAGGTAAACACGCCAGAGCAGTTTGTTTTTTTTATTGTTTGTTTTCTTCAAGGATGCTGAAGTTAGTTTCTGGTTCGAGGTTGGTGGATCAAAAACAAAAAACAAAAAAAACCCCCGAAGTGATGGGCAGTCATTAGGTAAACTTAATTGTTTCAGACTTCACAATTAATAGCAAGCGCCAACCGACTTCCGGATTGTGGTTCACCTGGAACTAAGATCCGCTGCAGTTCCTCGAGTGGCCGCTAGAGGTGCAAAAGCGAGTCGACCTCCATTGACCCCCATGTTAAAATGTCCAACTTTACAGCAGAAATAAACACATTTACACCCTGATTCAAAAATATTTTCGTGTCAGTCGTTTGATTTCATATTATGACAAATCAATATGAGGCCATAAATATGATTGATTGACAGTCGGCTAAGCCGGTGGAGGCAGTTATCACGTCGTCCATAACCATGAAACTTAGGGAAGCAACCATCCGTTTGTATTTACCCGGCTCGGCTAAAAGTCAGTTTTGATTTCGCTGTCGAGTCGATATGTGAAACGGTTTATCGGTAAAAGCTTGACGGCAGCTCTGCAGGTACGTCAGCGGGGTCGGCTGACGGAGCTGACGGAGCTCAAGGAGCTGACGGAGCTGAAGGAGCTGAGGGAGCTGAGGGAGCTGACGGAGCTGATGGAGCGAAGCTAACTGTGATTGACATGAGGTGGGAGCGTTCCCACCCCATGCAAAGAAAAACTGGCTTCAAAGCCGGTCTTCAGAAACCAATGGGTCACATGACCTAATGCGTCGTCCATTGTTATATGCTGTCTATGATTAACATATGATTATTTTATATGCACTTTGATCTCGCAGCAGATTTAGGTTTTCTTGCGCGTATGTTAGAGTGTGGGGGATGTGTCCTTCAGCAGCCCTCTTCACAGTCTAATCTAAAAACTTGATCGGAACCTGAGTCTTCATCAAAGAGGACTAAACCTGTGGAGTCAAAAAGCATAAAGTTCTCTTAAAAGCATGAAAATATGTGATTTTGTATCAAGGTCATACTATGGAAAGAGGGCATCAGAGCAGCTGTGTGTGCAGGAAATTTAGAGGGTTTTCTTAGCAGCCTGATGTGTAAACAAGGGGGTGGACGTCCCGATGTTCAGTGCAAACACAATCAGACTGCAAAAACACAAACACCGTAGGGATAAGTGTGGGATCCCCTTTGGGGAAAATTTAAAAAAGTAGCCAATGAAAACAAGATTCCAACATAAACAAGTTCTGGGGAAAAAGCTGAGACAGCAGGAGAATGGGTCCAAGCCTGAGGCAGGGTTAGACGTGTTCCTCAGAGCTACTCATAAAACATGATGTACGATGAATGTTCTGCAGAAGGGTTCGGGCTTTGGACCTGGTGCTGAGGGAATAAAGCGCTCTGGACTCAACTCCTGAGGACCTGCCAGGGATTTTTCGGGCTGGTCGGTTGAGCCAGTTGAGGCCAGTGGACGACTGAGCCAAAAGCAAACCCAAAAAAATAAGACGCACAGTCAAACTAGCTCAGGAGCCCGAAACGTTGAGTCCAGAGGGTTGTATTAAAGCTCGAGATCAAAGCCGCTCTGCAGGAACACCGGACTTTCTGGGTTGTACCTTTTTAAATGCGTGGACTAGGGGAGTGTTTGGTTTTACTGAGTTTACTTTGACTTTTACCACTTTAGTGAGACATGCAGGATGGGGGGTTTCAAGGGCAAACATGGAGCTGCGTTTACTGGTACAAGGCCGTCTAACCGGCGGTACGTGGTGGCAGTGCACCGAGCTATCCTCCTTCCACCGGATCATACTCCCTTTGAAACACCTGCTTTCACGCTTTTTAAGAGCGGACCTTTACCTGACACTAGTCCTAAATTGCGGCGTGGAGCTTCAGTCAAAGGCTTGACCTAATCATCCACTGGCCTGAACAACCCCAGCACACCTGCACCAACGGCACGGCATGTGGGTGGGGAAGGCTCCAGCCCCCACAACCACCAGCCATCCCACAGCAGCAAGGCGCATGCCCTTTCACGAGGAGGCACAGAGCAGAAAAGAGGAACTGGACCCACAGGGCAGAGCCCAGAGCCGCCCAACTGCAGGAGACTCCACATCTCATGGGGATCCGGCCACCCTGAATCCCCCACCAGGAGGCCGGGTACCATAGTATTCCCTCCCACCACATCCACACCCCCGCCTCCCCGATAGCACCGACTAGCAGATAACTAAGCAGCGTGGCTGGGATGCAGCACAGCACAGCAGGGCCTTCGGAAACTGCCCCCGTACAGGTTTCGGGTACAGCTTGGCCACACAGCACACGCCTCGGTCTGGTCATTCTCCACCCATGTGGAGGGTGTACAGTGCCGAAACATGACAAACAACTCTACACAGCATTAAGGGTCAGAATATTCATTTATTTATTTATTGTTGTTTTTTTTTAAAGAAGGGTGAATGAGATAGAGGGAGAACAGGGACTAGAAAGGGCTCAGGAACAAAGACAGGACTAGGTTAGGAAAATGGGACAGAGTCAAATATGGAGATAGAAATAGGGACAGAGGCTGACTTTGGGAGGAGGGACGGACACAGACATGGGATGGGGGAACAGGGACTAGCACAGGAACTGACAAAAGACACAGATTCTGTTAGAGGCGCAAGGGAAGGTTCAGGAGTAGAGTCTAACACAGAGACTGGAGCTGAAGCAGAGACAGGTGGATCCTGGGACAGGAACTGAAGAGGAGTCAAAGTCTGGGGTTGGATCTATAGGAGGGCCATAGGCAGGAACAGGGACTGGATCAGGGCCGGGGATTCAGGGACAGAAAAGGAGATGGGTCAGCCACTGAAGCAGTTTTGTTCTGGGTTTAATTGAGAACAGCAATGCGGCTTTTTGAACCTGTCTGGCGTCTGCCCAGTGTTACACCTCCCCCATGCTCCTTATTTCAGATGGAGAACACCTGCACCTTGTAATCTTCTACACTCCTACATAAACCTGCCTTGCAGAAGGCTCCAACATTATTTCTGTTGAAGGCTGTTGTGTTTGCAGTGCCCCCTCGTTTTCTTACTGAAAGAACACTGAAGAATGACGTGAACCTTACAGGAATATCTTACACACACACACACACACACACACACACACACACACACACACACACACACACACACACACACACACACACACACACACACACACACACACCACACACACACACACACACACACACACACTCTTCTGCCTATCTATCTATCTATCTATCTATCTATCTATCTATCTATCTATCTATCTATCTATCTATCTATCTATCTATCTATCTATCTATCTATCTATCTATCTATCTATCTATCTATCTATCTATCTATCTATCTATCTATCTATCTATCTATCTATCATACATTGCACCCTATAAGCACCCAGATCTCCACCCAATCCCACCATGCTGCACTCCACCCAACACTCTCACCCAGCACCCCCGAATGACTGTTCGAGAGCAGGACCAGGAGGTCCCTCGACCCGGTTGGCCTGCACAAGCTAAAGTAAATGTAAACTAAAGTCTAAATGTAATGCTAGTTTATTTATATCACACTACTTTTTTAATTTGTTCAGGTCTGAGGTGATTTCCTCCATAAGCTGCTGTAAATTCTCCCCAGTACAATAAAATATTTGCATCATCAGCAAACAGAATAAATTGCTTAGTTCAGGTCCCAATACCGACCCCTGGGGGACACCACAAACAATGTCCAAGCATGATGACTGAAAGTCACCTATTTTCACAAACTGCTGCTTGTTGCTTGAATAACTTTTCATCCGGTGTTAAACCACTCCCCTGATACCATAATGCTCCAGTTTTTTTATAAATATGTCATGATTTATTGTCTCAAATGCTTTTTTAAGATCAATGAACATGCAAATTTATTTTAATCTATGGAGCTGGTGATTTCTTTTATTATTTCCAGGACTGCCAGTGATGTGGATCTTTGAGATCTGGATCCATACTGGTTTTCAGAAAGCAGTTTGTGTTTATCAATACATTTGTCCAACCTGTAAATAAATAGTTTTTCTAAAATTTTCTAAAATTGTGGGAGTAAAGAAACAGGCCTGTAATTAGTGAGTTGGTGTCTGTCTGCAGTTTTGTAAAGTGGAACGACTTTTGCAGTTTTCATTTCTTTTGGAAATGTCCCCATTTTGATTGACAGATTACAGATGTTTGTCAGTGTTTGAAAAACTGCCTCAATAACCTTTTTGGCAAAATATTGTGGATAATTAGTCTGTCTAAACGTTTTCTTAATGACATTGTTCAATATGTTCCAAATCCCTTTTATGTTATTTTTATTCCTGTCCAATAATTGACTATAGTATTCCTGTTTTGATATCCATAAATAGTTGCCAGTGTATTTTTATATTTTATTATATGCGGTATCCTAGAGGAACTGTGCGCCTACGTGCGACTGTCCGCTCCCAACCAGCAGGTCGCGGTAACGCGCACCGTGTCGTTACTCGTCAACAGCCAATAAAATCGAAGAAGACGACGCGGACGCGGGCGCGCCCACAGCACGTCAGTCAAAGTTAGCTTTGCTCCCAGCTCCTTCAGCCGAACCATGCCGAAATAGCTTCAGAGGTGTCGGGAGAGTTTTCCAGCGGAACAAACCCGTTTAGAGATCGACTCTACGGAGAAGTCTTGAAATGACCGTTGCGTTTAACCGAAGCTGGGTTAATACGAACAGGCGGAGCCATGGCTGCTGACGATTACAAATAAGGAAGTGATAGCAGCTGGCGATTGGCTGAACCGACTGTCAATCAATCATATAACAACTATAACTCTATAACCCCCGCCCCGACTTGTCATGGATGTGACATTAAACGATTGAGACCAAAGCAGTTTTTGAATCTGGAACACATGTACACATGGTTACTAATATTCTAAAGTTGGACATTGTCCCACAGCAGTCGGGGGAGACCGACTCGCTCTTGGAGGCTCCAGCGGCCAGTCGACGAACCGCACGAGCGTCGGTGTGGAAGTGAGATGATCGGCGCCGAGGCGGAAGTGTGAGCGCTACCGTGGGAGCGTGCGCTGGGAGATGACGGCTACGTGTATTCGTGCTCAGCTCTTGTCCACTTTGTCCGGATTCGTGTCGTGTCTCCACGCCGTGGCTCCAGTCCACGCTGGCGCACGCTGCGTGACGCGGCAGTTTTCTACTGGCACGCGCATCAGCGCGCGGGTGTCAGGTAAGTTCCTGTGTCACCTGGATGGAGGATAAAGTCGTCAGCTGATTTCAAAACAAGGATGCTTTTGTTATTTTAGTTTCGAAGTCCCAGTTCCGTCGTCTTTGTCAGTATTGAAGCGTTAAACGGCCTGTGACGGACTTGAAGTTTCATGTTCATCCGTTTTTGCAGACAAACTAATTTAACTGCTTTTCGAGGCAGCAGAGCATGAACGGCCATGCCGATTCAACATCTGCAGGCTCATTTCCAAACGAGTTGACAAGCTAAAACAAAAAATTATCGTTTTCATGTATCAAACCTAACTTCTAGTCCCAGGAACTACTTTCTAGTCCCAGGAACTGCGTTCTAGTCCCAGGAACTGCGTTCTAGTCCCAGGAACTGCGTTCTAGGCACAGGAACTGCGTTCTAGACCCAGGAACTGACTTCTAGACCCAGGAACTGACTTCTAGACCCAGGAACTACCTTCTAGACCCAGGAACTACCTTCTAGACCCAGGAACTGCATTCTAGGCACAGGAAGTGCGTTCTAGACACAGGAACTGACTTCTAGACCCAGGAAGTACCTGGGTAGTTAGAACCTTCTAGACCCAGGAACTGCCTTCTAGACCCAGGAACTGCCTTGTAGACCCAGGAACTACCTGGGTAGTTAAAACCTTCTAGACCCAGAAACTGCCTTCTAGACCCAGGAACTACCTGGGTAGTTAGAACCTTCTAGACCCAGGAACTGCCTTCTAAACCCAGGAACTACCTGGGTAGTTAAAACCTTCTAGACCCAGGAACTGCCTTCTAGCGCCAGGAACTGGGACAACGGCCATCAAATTTGAAGTTTATTCTTTTTTTTTTCTTAAAATTGTACATTTCCTTAGTTAACACATTCTTTTTTTTTTTTTTATAAATGTTCTGATGTGCATAAAATATTGGGTCTACATGATTTGCCAAATATAGCAATCAATGTTTATTTTTTACTTTACGCACCCTCTCCACTGTGTTGGAATTAAATATAAATAACTATGAAATAACTAGATGGTTCTGGTTCTGGGCTGATCTGTTGATCTGTAGGTGTATCAGCAGTGATGATGTGTAGAGCAGAAGTTAAGCTGCCCACCTTTGTTTCCTCATTGTGCTACTTGTCCACGTGAGCTCCCTGTGAGAACTCAGGGAGGCCTGGAAAACCCAGTCTCATCTCACTATGCTGTCTTCCTTTGAAGGAAAACTGGTGCGGGATGGACAAGTCAAGCAAACTGTGGTGAGTTTCCGTAATCTGAGATTTCAGCATCACTGTTTTCATCCAGTGTGAAGGATGACTGGAATGTGACATCTTGTATTACAGTGGCAACAAAAACTGTGTAGATCCCCTGGAAATGTTCCTGCATTCATTTGTACTAAAATCTGATTGTCAGCTAAGTCACAATTGCAGACAAACAATGTATTTTAAGCTGACAAACGAATATAATTCTCATGTCTTTATTGAACACACCCTAAACATCCACAGTTCTGGAAGAACCGGTAACTGAACCTCTGGGCTTAGCAGCTCTTTGAAGCTCGGGATCAGAGCTGAAGAACTTTCAGGAGGAGGTCTGGATGGTTCCTCCTTCCAGAACGGCTTCAGCTCAGACACATTTGTAGGATGTCTGTTGTGAGCGGCTCTCTGGAGATCATTATACATCATCTCTAGAGAGCCGGTAAGATCTGGATTCTGACTGGGTCACTCCAGAAGGTGGAGATACATTTTTTTGTTATACAATTCTGTGGTGGATTTACTTCCACGTTAACATGAAAGGGTCATTGTCCTGCTGCATCAACTTCTATTTCAGCTGCTGGACAGACACCCTGGCATTGTTCTGGAGGAGATTCTGGTAAACGGGGGAGTTCATTCTCCCTCCGTGATGGCAACCGGTCCAGGCCTCAAGGCAGTGAAGCAAGCCCAGATCATGATAGTCCCGCCGCCATACTTCGTCATTAGGAAGTCTTTTATCAAAATGTCTCTAAACCACACCTCCAAACCCTTTTTCATTGACTGGACTCCAAGTGTGCAAACTACGGACTCCAGTTCACTTTCCGTGTAGTAACTGGTTTGTGGGACAACCTTCCTTTTGGTCCAGCACTGTGAATGTTCAATGGGTGGTTAAGTAAAGGCACAGAGATTGTAATAGTTTGTGTGATATAAGCTTAAACACATTGTGTTGTCTGCTACTGTGACTCTCTTACTTACTTTCACATACTTGCTGTCACACCTTTTTTTCATTTTGATTAATAGATGGTACCAGGAAAGACTTGTTGTACCTGTTGTCACCCTTTTCAGGTCTGTGTGGAGGGGAACATTGCCAGTGGGAAAACAACTTGTCTGGAGTACTTCAACAAAACAAGTAACATAGAGGTACCTGAAAGCAGAGTCCCGCGTCTCGATACTGGCGCCCATTTGGTTTGAGGGATACCAGGCAGAGGTTTGACTGCATTTCAGTATTTCTGCTGTGGGACCTGCTCCCTCTGACTGGACGCTCTCAGGCCTGTGAGGCTGCAGACATTGAAAAATAAGTGTTCCTGTCTCACCTGGTCATCGCAGGTTATCACAGAGCCAGTGTCCAAGTGGAGGAGTGTCCGTGGACACAACCCTCTGGTAAGTCACATGACTGCATCACTGCTCAGGCTTGATGTGAACAACTCCAGGTGGAAAATTAGGAGAACATGTTCATCACTTCTAAAGTAAAAAGGAAAAACGGCGTTGTACAACTTCAAAGGTGTGTAAAAGTATAGTAATAGTGTAGTGCAGCCACTTCAGCAAACCAAGTCAGTCAAAAGCAGCTTAAAACTTAAAAAGTGTGTTGGACATTTGTCCAGAGGCCAGAGTCTGTATCCAGAGACTGGTCCAGGAACAGAAGGGGGATCGTCTTAACCATGCACACTTGTGAACAGTGTTTAAGCCAGAAAGGAAAGCGAGTAACAGTCTGAAAGAAGGGAAAATGCTTTCAAATCATAAATATGACGCCACAGAAGCCTGGAGTGTTGTCTGTCCTTGCAGGAGCTGATGTACCAGGACCCTGAGCGCTGGGGCCTCACTCTGCAGACGTATGTTCAGCTCACCATGCTGGACAGACACCTGGTGGCCCCTGTAAGCCTGCTGCAGCTGGATGCGTTACAGTTGTGGTGTTCTGTAGGATGTTCTGATGATGCACTGATGGTGTTTCCCTGTTTTCAGGCGGCTCCTGTCAGGGTAATGGAGAGGTCCATCTTCAGTGCCAGGTACATCTTTGTGGAGAATCTCTTCAGAAGGTACGTCTTCCAACCAGGAGACACAACGATCAGTCCGTCCACTGACAGATTTCATCAAGCATTCACCTCTGTCGCCCGCATTAATGCCAACTTTAAGCAGAAGTGAGGCACTATCAAGATGCAGCACAACAAACGAAGTCCAAAAGTAGGCCTTCTCTGAAAGGGATGAAAGCCAGGAATGATTTGCTTGTCCATAGATGTGCTGGATGTCAAGCAGGTACCCCGCAGGACTGTTGGCACCTGGGAGTGGTAAAACCCGACTACTGCCAGTCGCTGTCAGCTGTCCAAAGACTGGACCTACTGAAACTCTAAATGCCTACATGTGCAGGAGGAACGGTATTTGATGGTACACTCGTATGAGCCCGCCAGTGGGCGTGGGCGTGGGCGTGGGCGTGGGATCGGTGATTACGGTGCTGTAAGGTGGATAGAGATCTCTCCGGACGCAGTGTTGAGAGGCAGATCTGCTCGCCAGTAAAACGTTGTTTTAATTGGATCCGTGCTGATGTAGCCTTGGTTAATGTTTGTGGCTTTCGACACCAGGGTGGATGGATCATCCACCAGCGCCTCCCCATCTCCCTCCTCTGTCTGAGATCTGAGATCAGCTGGTTTGTGTGACGGCTAGTTGCCCTGAGTTCTTGAGGGGACCTCAGCTGGCGGTCTGGGCCATGTTCCATTCACCTTCAGTGGGAAGACCGCTCCCTAGTGCTGCTGAGCGGACCTGA
Source organism: Xenentodon cancila (assembly GCA_014839995.1). Classification (NCBI taxonomy): domain Eukaryota; kingdom Metazoa; phylum Chordata; class Actinopteri; order Beloniformes; family Belonidae; genus Xenentodon; species Xenentodon cancila. The sequence goes on along the minus strand of CM026208.1, from coordinate 28,350,891 downwards.
ACTGGATCTGCCGCTGTGACGTTGCCAGGCCGGTCTTGCTTGCCTCCAGCCTGCCTGGCTCCAGGATTTCAGCCAGCTTCCACAGCGCTTGGGCGTGGCACCATATGTAGCTCAGACTTGCTTGGAGCACGTGATGACTGTGACCGACTGCCTCCCAGGTTTTTTTATGTTTGGGTTCATTTTTGTCAAATAACAGCAGTCTTAAACGCTACTGTTCTTCTGAGGTTGTTTGTAGTGAGTCTTCGTATTACACAATCAGTTGATTTTTATTATGTTTTTAAACCAAAAAACAGGATAAAAGCAGGGAGCACATACTTTCATACACGCCTGTATACATGACCATAAATGATGAAGTTGCTCTGACGGTGTTTGGATGTTAGTTTGCCCGACGACGATGATTTTCTGTTGTTCTGTCCTTTCTTCCAGTGGAAAAATGCCAGAGGTGGACTATGCTGTTCTGGACGAGTGGTTTAATTGGATCATAACCAACATCTCCATCCCAGTTGACCTTATTGGTAAGAATCTCAGCAGTGGGAGCACCTTACTCTTTATGTATTGCAGGGGTGTTCCTGACGAAGGTTCATCAAGTCTTCTTCCACCCGTGCGGTTGGCAGGACTCACTCATATAAATGTTATGTCTCATTTTTCTGGACACAACATTGCTGAACGTTGACCTGATCAACTGAAGTAATTCCAGAGTCCCACGTGAGTTCTGAAAGACCTTCCCTGGAAGCAGCTCAGCAGATGTCCTGACCAGATGCCCAACCACCTTTGGACTCCTCAGCGTGGAGGAGCAGTGACTCTGAGGCCCTCATCAACCTCTCAGCGTGATTCCAAACAACTCTGAGAAACCTCATTTCTGCAGCTCTGACCTCATTCTTTCAGTCTCCACCTGTAGTTGGTGACCACGGCTCTCTTCTCACCACAACCGACCAGGACAGCTTCTCCAAGCAACCTGTCAATCTGCTGCTCCCTGGATGCTGAGCGTTCCAGACCCTGAGCAACGTCTCATTCCACCTTCTTCTGACTTGGCACCAATCCTGTCAGATTTGAAGGCTCTAATTTTCACCCCAGCTGCTTTAAACCTGGCTGCTAATTGCCAAAATAATTGCCGGACATGTCTGCGTGATAAGCATAACACCACGTTCCACAGCTGAACAGCTCAGTTTGAGTCGGGGAGCTACATTTGAGCGGTTGTCTCTCATCCAGCTGTCATTTCTGATGGCAGGTGTGTTGCAGGTACCAGCTTTAGCAACCCCTCCATAGCAGCGCAGCAGCACCGCCAACACGGCGCCCGGTCGGTGAAATCAAGGAACAAACACTCTCAATGAAGGACGGCCAGCACATCCAATCATTCCTTCTTGGCATGATGAAACGGAGCTTAGTTTGGGCAACACTGTTCTGACACTGAGGCTTTTGTTACTCATAGACGTGCATCTTGTGTTCATGTGCACGTCACGCAGAAGAGACGCCTGTAGTCGACCGACCCACGGACCGACCGACGGACCCACGGACCGACCGACGGACCCACGGACCGACCGACGGACCCACGGACCGACCGACGGACCCACGGACGGACGGACCGACGGACCCACGGACCGACCGACGGACCCACGGACGGACCGACGGACGGACCGACGGACCGGCCCACAGACCGACTCACAGACCCACCGACCGACCGACCGACCGACCGACCGACCGACCGACCGACCGTGGTTTCGGCCTCGCCGTGAGTGTACCGTAGCACACTGCCCTAACAGAAGGGTTCAGGGACAGTTCTGTGCAGTTGGGGTTCACCTTGTGAAAATGGAAACCAAAGGAATTTTTGTACCGAACCGTACCGCTTGGTTGATACGGGCCGGAAGCTTGCTGAACTGGAAACCCTGCAGGTCCTGAGCCCCGCTGGAGTCCAGCTCCCCCCTGACACTGGCTGACCCGCTGACTCCGCGAGGCTTGTATGGAAACCGCAGGACTGTTCTCGTGTCTCCGTTTGTCTGTTAAACCCAAACGAGTGTCTTTCTGGTAATGATGCCACATACAGTAGCATGACGAGCACTGGTCCTGTTCGAGCCCTCTAATACGTGTTTTGTGATGTTTTCCTCTGGTACAGTTTACCTGCAGACATCTCCTCAGACCTGCCAGGAAAGGTTGAAGCACAGATGCAGAGAAGAGGAGCAGGTCATTCCTCTGGTGAGGCTCTCGGCCAGCTGCAGGGCCAGTCCGGGGCCTTGGACTCAAGTAGTGAACTGTGACTTTTAAATGTCATCCCACTGTTATAACATCAAATGTTCTGATTGCATAGTCAAATCCAGTGTTTCTGGGTTCCAGCCCAACACACCTGGCACAAGTGAATGGATCATGTCCTCCGCTTGGCATCCAGGTCTGCTCAGGTCTGTCAGTGACCCCTTACTTTGAGCCGGGTGTGCTGGAGCAGGGAAACACCTAGACATGCAGGGCCGTGGTTCTGACTAACACGGCTCTAATCTGTCGTTCATGTACACAGTATAACTGCAGAGTTACTTCGACCTCAGCGCAGCGACACGTTTTTCAGTTAAATATGAACAGAAGCTTCAGAATGCTGCCAGCAGTGGCCAAAAGATCTTAGTGGGCATGGCAGTTTGTTATTGTTTTATTTTGTGGATCTAGTGGCCTTTATTTAAAAGTGGCTATACAGGAAACTTGGGATAGAGAGAGGGGAGGACACGCAGCAGAGTTACGGGCCGGGATTCGAACCTGCACCGTCTGCAGGAGGGCGACAGCCTCTCGTATATGGTGCGCCGCTCAACCCCCTGAGCTATCTGGCGCTCCAGCATGGCAGCTTTTAAAGGATTAACGTCAGATGTGAGTTCTGCTGTTCATCTGAACAGAGTCGATCGAGTCGATCGTGTGGTGTCATAAATGTTTTTACGCGCTTCAGCAGGAGAATGGCCTTTTCAGAAGTTCAACGGTTCCCGGGCCCTCTTGATTTGCTCCTCTGCTCCGTGGCGGATGCTGACATCCACACGTAGCTGGTGTAATGGGTGTGTTGGCTCCTCCAATGCTTTGGTTTTCTGCACCATATCAGTCTGTCAGATCCAGTTCAACGTTTCAATGACGATGATGATCTGATAATAAATGTAGTCCCCTGTGCACGGTAATTGTGCCATGTGGCAACCTCCATCTTGACGTAACGATCGACGCTGGCTCATTATGGAAGTTGAGTGATTTAGTTTTATTTCTTTCAAAAGTTTGTTTTTTTTTCTCTTCTAGTGTTGTTGAGTACTCAGTCCTGGACACTACAAACACATTTATCCGTGAAGTCTTTATACAACTACATGTCTGAGTGTAGGCAGTGCGTTGTGTGTGGGGGTTCGGTGTGTTTCCCCAGGTCCCACGGCAGAGGACCGACACCAAAGGCTTCACTGCCCAGCAACCGCTGAACTGCTCTAATTCTGATCGCAGCTGTGTTTAAGACCGCAGGGGTGTGAAAGACTGGGCTCTTTCTTAGATGTGGACTGAACCGGTCAAGTAAAGTTCCTTGCAACTCTAGGTTGAATAAACTTCATGTGTAGTCTGCTAAATAAGAACATGTTACTCCTTCACCGTGAAGAACTGACATCCATCTGTCCATTATCTACCCACGTTTTCCAGTTCAGGGTCACAGAGCTCTATAGGAGCCTACCCAGGTCTTTGTGGGCAAAAGGCAGGACCCTGGACAGGTCACCAGTCCATCTCCAAATGTATGTTCCACAACTACTGTAGGGTTGGGTAGGAAACCAGGTTCAACGTAATTCTGAACTTCAGATCCACAGGTCTGCGCTGTTTTCTTGCAGTGTAACAGGTTAAACGGAGCATTCCCACCGAGCACCGTAACTGGACTTTTACATTGTAGTGGTCTCCCAGTGACCCGGATCTGTGGCTTGACAGTTGGTGAAATGACTGTGTTTGTGTGCTCATGTGTCAGGGGTATCTAGAGGCCATCCACCAGCTGTACGAGGACTGGCTCATCAAGCGCAGCTCCGCAGCCGTTCCTGCACCTGTCCTGGTGAGTCCACGCCACATCCAGCAGAGTGCTCCAATTTTCCACAGCGGTCATCTTTAAATTATGGCTAAGCCTCTTTCTCATGGTTCACAGTAAAATTGGTGAAATATTGTTTTTGTTTAGTTTTTTGTAAATGTAGAGAACACCCCTGGTGTTGGGAAGAAACCTGCTTTTTTACTGTAACAGATTGATGATCATCATTATGCTGACATTGGTTGGTTTGCTAAAATATAGAAAAGTCCCAAGCAGGTTGATCAGTGAAGGTAAAGGATGGCCGGGAGCAGGGATGAAGGCTGTAACCCGTAGTTTCTGTCTGGCTTTTATTGTTTTATATCCTCTAACAGGTGATTCCTGCTGACGACGACCTGCAGAAGATGCTGCAGCAGTATGAAGAGCACCGCAGTCTGATCCTGACCCCCCGCAGCCGCTGACGGCCTCAGATCCGCCCCTGCGTGTCTGTTACACAACCGAAACCTCATTTCATTAATTGAATTAATTTATTCTCAAGTGTTCATCCTACAAGAGACAACTTTTCTACTAATCCATAATTCAGTGCTGATATGTTCTCTTTTACTCTTATCATTCTCTCCAATTGGTATCTTTATTTATTCTTTTGTGCAGAGTGAAAACTCCTAAGACCAAATGAACCATTCCACTGTCAGCTTCATTTAAAATGATACTTTTCTAAATACAATGACTTTTAAAAGCTATTAAACTGATTTATTCTACACGGACCTGGGTCTCTTTCCTTCTTTAACTTGATATATGTTCAGTTCTTTCGGTAGTTGACCATTTGGCCCATGCTGTATGAAATGCCTAACGTCCAAGGACCCTCGCTCTGTATTTGAATTGGTAGGTTTTTGAACCTTAGACCAGAGTGTCTTTGTTATCCATAAGTTCCTGGTTTACATCCCAGCAGGGGCCTTACAGTGTTGGCTTACATGTTTGCCCTGCACTCACATGGATCTTCTTCCGGTACTCCAGTTTTCAAACAAACACATCAGGCCGAACGGTGATTTTACTTCCCCAGGTGTGTGTGGTTGGTTGTAAGTGGCCCTGCGATAGGCCGACCACCTGTCCAGGGCCTATCCCTGCCTTTCACCTGAAGAGGGCTAGAATAGGCTCTTGCAGACCCCCTTAGCCTAGGCAGGAATAAATGGATATAGGTGATAACTGGTTTAAACCTTAAATGAGTGAACAGACTTGACATGCATCAGAGTGCATACAAAAGTAGTGTGAAGTGTGACTAAGTACACCATATTATGGTCAGAGAAGCACAAAAACGCAGGAGTGCCATGTCAGGACCTACAGACCTTACTGAGCATGTTAAAGTGCAGAACGACGACACAATGAGATGACTGAATGTACAGAATGTACAGTGATGTACTGAAATATAATTAAAGCACTTCACACATTTCAAAGGCTTTTATCCACAATTACATGACATTTATGCGGAGTCAGTATTTGCAGCGTTGGTCCTTCTTCTTCAGGACCTCTGCAGTTCCACTGGACATGCTCTCAATCACCTTCTGGGCCGAATCCTGACTGACAGCAACCTGTTCTTTCATGATCACCTCTTGGAGTTTGTCAGAATTAGTGGGTTTTGGTTTGTCCAGCCGCCTCTTGAGGATCGACCACAAGTTCTCAGTGGGATTAAGATCTGGGGAGTTTCAACGTTTTGGTCCCTGAGCCACTTAGTTCTCACTTTCACCTGATGGCACGGTGCTCCATGGTGCTGGAACCTGCATCGTTCTTCACCAAACTGTTGGATTGTTGGAAGAAGTTGCTGCTGGAGGTGTTCTGGTACCGGTCTTTATTCAGGGCTGTGTTTTTGGGCAACATTGTGAGTGAGTCCCCTCCCTTGGATGAGGAGCAACCCCACACATGAACGGTCTCAGGATGCTTCACTGATGGCACGACACAGGACTGATGGTGGCGCTCACCTTTTCTTCTCCAGACACGCCTTTTCCAGATGCCCCCAACAATCGGAAACAGGCTTCATCGGAGAAAATGACTTTGCCCCGGTCCTCAGCGGTCCAATCACATACTTTCTGCAGAAGATCAATCTGTCCCTGGTGTTTTTTTGGAGAGAAGTGGCTTCTTTGCTGCTCTTCTGGACACCAGGACATCTTCCAGAAGTCTTCTCCTCACTGTGCGTGCAGATGCCCTCACACCTGCCTGCTGCCGTTCCTGAGCTCTGCACTGGTGGCGCTCCGACCTCGCAGCTGAATCCTCTTTAGGAGACGACCCTGGCGCCTGCTGGACTTTCTTGGACGCCCTGAAGACTTCTGAACAAGAGTTGAACCTCTTTCCTGAAGTTCTTGATGATCCTATAAATTGCTGATTTAGCTGCAATCTTAGTTGCCTGTGAAGCCGTTTTTATGCACCGCGATGACGGCTGCATGCATTTCTTTGCAGGTCACCATGGTTACCAATGGAAGAACAATGGTTTCTCCTTCTAACATGTCACGTCTGCCATTCTAACCCAACCAGCCTGACATGATGATCTCCAGCCTCGTGCTGAGTTAACGAGATGATTACTGGAATGATCCCAGCAGGTCCTTTAACGACACCAATGAAATGCAGTGGGAAGTTTTTTTCGGGATTAAGTTAATTTTCATGGCAAAGAAGGACGATGCAATTCATCTGATCCGTCTTCATAACGTTCTGGAGTTTATGCAAATTGATATTATACAAACTTAAGCAGCAAATTTTCCAATTTCCAATATTGATGTCATTCTCAAAACTTCTGGCCACGACTGTACATTTTTGAAGCATTCCCAACATCTTCAGAACATGGCTACATGACTGAGGTTCACAGTTAAAAAAGACTTTGACTTTGTTTAGGTACTAAAAAAAACAAAAAAAAGGAAATCCTCCAGCACCAGCAGGGCAGCGTCTGTGTCCTACTGGACCCACGGCAGCCTGACCGGCGCTGATCCAGGTTGTGACCTCCTACTGGACCCACGGCAGTAGTAAAGGACAGTAGTAGTACTATAATGCACTTCAGAATGCGTTTCGCACACACAGTTTCAGTGCTGCCTTTATACAGTTTCGCAGTACTTTTTTTTTTTTTTTTTTTTTCCTTTCTTTCTTGTCAGTGTGGACATCGTGCACACTTGACTACCTGTAAGACCAGGGGTGGCAATCAAGCTCCTTGGGAGTCGGTGCCCTGCATGTTTTAGATGTCTTCTTGCATCAACATACCTGATTAAACTTAATGGTCATCATCAACATGTCATCAAGGTCTGGACACGTCTGTTAATGACACCGTAATATGTATCAGGGTGTGGTGAAGCAGGGAAACATCTAAATCAACCAGGACACTGTCCCGTGAGGACCAGGATTGCCCACCCTGTGTAAGAGGCTACAAGGTGGCAGAATAAGGAGTGAGCAAGCTCACCTCCGAACCAGATGTAAATCTTTGTGGAAACATATTAGCCGTCACCAAAAGTCAAAGTTACAAAAAGGAACGACAGAGATGCACTTCAAATGTTTAAAAAGGCCAACATTCCTGTTTCACTTTAGCTGAGGATTGAACTGACTGCCTGGGTCAGTGTTCCCATACATTCAGAAGGTTTATTTCAATAAAGGAGGAATAAATGGACATTTAGAGGAACCAGTACCCCAAACAGCAAAACCAGAAGTGAATGAAATGAAATTTACTAAAGTGGAAAGATTTATTGGGCCTTTCAGTTACAGAAAACCCCAAAATGATCACTGAAATAGCTTGAATTAATCACTGCAGTCAAAGGATTTCTAGGAAATCATGTCTGGGTGATGTTTTGTTGTGCATTCTGTGACGTTATCCTGTTAGAGGACTTATGACCTGCAACCAAGCTTTCTGAAACTGGACATCACATTTATTTCCTCATTTTCCTGTTTTGCTCCTGGACATAACTGAGCCTCCCCCGTGTTTCACAGTAGCTACAGTCTTTGCAAGAGGTTGATTGAGGTTTGCCTGACTATTTGTAGTCTGTAATCTTTCAAAAATTCAGTCTCTTTCCCCACTAGTGGAGATGCCCCATGTCCCAGTAGTTAGTTTCAGCTGCCAGGCTGCCAAGGCCGTTGCCTCCCACCTCTGCCTAATCCACAAAGCACTGGACCCTCCCTGCGACTGGTTCGGGCCGTACATGGGTGAACCCTGTGGAAAAAGTCTAATGACTAAATCCTAGCCAACAAGCATTTGCCATGGAGCCAGTGACAGCCTCCGTAGCTCTGAGACAGTTGTGGTGTTGGACATTCCTGTTGATTCCCCAACAAGGGTTTGTGAAGTCAATTCAATTCGATTCAGTATTATTTAAAAAGCATCTATTACAACACAAGTTGTCTCTGGGATCTTTCCAGAGACCAGAACATGACTCCCGAGCAATTATTACAAAAAACAGATACAGAGACACAGATGCACCACCAAGGGTACAAAAGACAAGATACATTAGTATTTATTATCTGTTAATTGGAGAACTAATAGTCCTATGGTACCTGATAGCAGAAGACCCGTCCTCCAAATCTACATCTGGATCTAGAACTACGAGTAAACCTGCACTCTGAGAACGGAGAACTCTGTTAGGAACATGAGGAACTATCAGGTCTTGTAAATATTACGGCGCTAGGCCATTTGGACTTTATACACAAGTGATAAAATGTTGGATTGGATTCTAAGTTTTCCAGGGAGTCAATGGAGGGAAGCTAAAACTGGAGAGACGTGGTCTCTCTTGTTGATTCCTGTCAGCACTCGCGCTGCTGCATTTTGGATCATCTGGAGGCTGTTCAGAGAAGTACTTGGACATCCAGCCAACAACACGTTACAGTAATCTAGTCTAGAAGATACGAACACGTGAATTAGTTTCTCAACATCACTCTGGGAGAGGATGGAATTTAGGAGCAAACAATTGGACATCCAGTCCTTGATGTCCTTAAGACACATCTGAAGTTTGTCTGATGGTTCTGTTTCATCTTCATAGACAGATACAGCTGCGTATCATCAGCATAACAATGAAAATTAATGTCGTGGTTCTGGATAAAACTTCCCAAGGGCTGCATGTATAAACTGAACAAGATTGGCCCTAGAACTGAACCCTGTGGGACACCATAGCAGACCCTCGTCTGTACGGAAGAAACCTCATGAACATGAACAAACTGGAATCTATCAGACAGATATGATTTAAACCAACCTAGAGCTGTCCCTTTAATCCCAACAACATACTCTGCTGTTTCTGTGCTATGATGCATCTGAACCCTGACTGAAGAACTTCAAATAGATCATTTCTATACAAATTGTCACACAGCTGCTGCAACAACCTTTTCTCTGAATTTTAGAGATAAATGGAAGGTTGGAAATCGGTCCATAATTAGTTAAAATGTCTGGGTGGTTTGATTACTGCAACTTTAAAAGCCTGTGGCACATATCCCAAGACCAGGGACAAGTTGATCTGGTCCAGTATTGTCGCACCAATAAGAGAGAAAACATTTTTAAGCAGTCGAGTTGGGATGATTTAGATCTATTGACGACTGAAGTCAGGTCATGGAGGTCTACAGGAAACAACCAGTCTAGAGTCGGGTCAGAGAGGTCTACAGGAACAAAACAGTCTAGATTCACGTCAGGAAGGTCTACAGGAACCAAACGGTCTAGAGTCAGGTCAGGGAGGTCAACAGGAACCAAACAGTCTAGAGTCAGGTCAGGGAGGTCTACAGGAACCAAACGGTCTAGAGTCAGGTCAGGGAGGTCAACAGGAACAAAACAGTCTAGAGTCAGGTCATTATCTAAGGGAGTCGCTGAAGCTGAAGAAATCCCCACAGCATTGCCGGGTGGGCCTGGCTGATTTCCTCTCTAATTCTGACAATTTTATTGCTAAAGAAGCTCATAAAGTCTTCACTACTGAGAGCTGCAGGGATGCACGGCTCAACAGAGTTGTGGCTCTTTGTCAGCCTGGCTACAGTGCTGAACAGAAAACGTGGGTTATTTTTATTATCCTCTATTAACACTGAATAATAGGCTGTTCTAGCTTTGAATCAGTGATTTTGTTAAACTTCACCCTGGATCTATTGGCTTTAGGAAACCCTACCAGGGAAAAAAGGGATTATTAATGTACTCAGTAAAGGCAACTCTTTTTGAACAGCTGAAGAGACTTAAGAGTGTGAAAACATTTTTATTGTTAATTTCACATTTCACAAGTGAACTGACCTTTTTTATCCATTAAAACAAATGTTTTTGGCAGGGATGTCAAATTATTACATAAGAGAGAAGAAAATCGGAAATCCAGTCAACAAAAACACCTATCACCTAATCTGAGAAAGAACACACGTAATAACTACAACTGGAAGCAGCAGTTATGGGCCCCCAGTAGAGTCACAGCAATCCTATTCCTGAAAGACTTTATCCAGTTAAAACTTTAAGTCTAGAAAACAATGGAAGCCTTGTAAAGTTATGCCAAATTTCAAATTATCACTCAATTTTAAATGTTCATACAGCGTCTGTTACAACACAAGTCGTCTCTAGCAGCTTTCCAGAGACCAGAACACGACCCCGATCAATTATCCCAACTGTTTTCTCTTTAATTTTGACAGAGACAAAACTTGACATAACTTGCTGTGCATAAAAAGAGTCATTACCACGTTTTTGTTAATTTTGAAACACAACATCAGAAGATCCAAGTCAAAGAACAGCCTTTTACCACATCTACAAATTTCACTTGGTTTTAGGTTTGAAACAAACTACCCACCAAAATTACTTTGACAGTGTTTCCTCAGCTTGTTTGTACATAAGTTGCCCCGTGTTTTGTGGGTAATTGGGTAAACATCCTGTTTATTTTACTTTCACTTTCAGTTTTAGGAAGGTGATGAGAAATCTTTGAAGACAGGAACAGAAGAAATGGGATTGATTCCAAATCTTCAAACAAATGAAAGGGAAAGAGGATTTAGATGAAGCCCATGGTGAACTGTGCTGACTTTTGTGAATGGCTTCAGACTAGTTTGTTTTACGTTCACTTGTTTTTTTTTTAATGGTGGGTGATTTGGCAGATGGAAATGGGAATCAGGAAACAGGAAAACCCAATTTTGGTTCAACTCCTGGGTTAGAGGCAGGAGTTAGAACCCAGGTTCACAAGTCTCATTCTAGTGCCAACTGGAGGTAAATTTGTTGTTGTCTCCTTGAATCTCAGATGGTTTAGTGAACATACTCGATGGCTGCATTACTAAATGTTTATTGACTGTATATCAGAATGCACATTGTTTTATAGTACAATGCAATAATGTAACTTAAAAAACCCAACATATTAACTACATACATCAAAGAAATGTTATCTGTGGTACACCTCTGCTGGCTAGTGATGTATGCCTGGCTGCGAAACTGTGCCAGTGCTGGATGGTAAAAGCGGTCAGCGTGCCTGGGACCTCTGTCTCTCCCAGCCGGGTCTGGGTGTGGCTTTCACTGTGTATTTGACTGGCTGTAGGACCACACCAAACTTGCCCTTCAGACTGGGAAGAGAATGGTTTGGCGGGACAGACAGGGTGAAGTGCTGTAAGATCCACGACAAGAAGAGGAAGAGTTCCATCTTGGCCAAGGCCTCACCCAAACAGACCCTGATCCCGACGCCAAATGGCAGGTAGCTGGACGACGGGATGGTCAGACCAGTGCCTTTGCTGTTCAGAAACCGGCCTGTTGAGAAATAACAGAAGCATGAGACATGAGAGCTGATGAGCAGGTCGTCATGTGAAAAACTATTCATTTTTATACAACAAACTAGAAAGAAGCTGTCCTCTGAAAAGTTTGTTCATTAACCAGTATTAATATTAATCTTGGTTTAATTTGTCTAAATCTGTGGAATCTGTTTGTAGCACACAGCGTGGACACCTGTGCTGTACAGTTCAGAGGAGCCAGTGGGGGGACAATCAGCTGACCACCACTCCATAAAGATAACCGATAATCAATGGATAATCGCTCCACCCAAGGCTGAGACTGAGGAATTCTGGAAAGGTGTACACATCCATCCATCCATGCATCCATCCATGCGTCCGTCCATGCGTCCGTCCGTCCGTCCGTCCGTCCATACCAGGTCTACCACACCACACCAAACTAGACTCCATAGAACAACAAAGACCAGGTCTACCACACCACACCAGACTCCATAGAACAACAAAGACCAGGTCTACCACACCACACCAGACCCCATAGAACAACAAAGACCAGGTCTACCTCACCACACCAGACTCCATAGAACAACAAAGACCAGGTCTACCACACCACACCAGACTCCATAGAACAACAAAGACCAGGTCTACCTCACCACACCAGACCCCATAGAACAACAAAGACCAGGTCTACCTCACCACACCAGACCCCATAGAACAACAAAGACCAGGTCTACCACACCACACCAGACCCCATAGAACAACAAAGACCAGGTCTACCACACCACACCCCATAGAACAACAAAGACCAGGTCTACCACACCACACCAGACCCCATGGAACAACAAAGACCAGGTCTACCACACCACACCAGACCAGACCCCATAGAACAACAAAGACCAGGTCTACCACACCACACCAGACCAGACCCCATAGAACAACAAAGACCAGGTCTACCACACCACACCAGACTCCATAGAACAACAAAGACCAGGTCTACCACACCACACCAGACTCCATAGAACAACAAAGACCAGGTCTACCACACCACACCAGACTCCATAGAACAACAAAGACCAGGTCTACCTCACCACACCAGACTCCATAGAACAACAAAGACCAGGTCTACCACACCACACCAGACCAGACCCCATAGAACAACAAAGACCAGGTCTACCACACCACACCAGACCAGACCCCATGGAACAACAAAGACCAGGTCTACCACACCAAACTAGACTCCATAGAACAACAAAGACCAGGTCTACCACACCACACCAGACCAGACCCCATAGAACAACAAAGACCAGGTCTACCACACCACACCAGACTCCATAGAACAACAAAGACCAGGTCTACCACACCACACCAGACCCCATAGAACAACAAAGACCAGGTCTACCACACCACACCAGACTCCATAGAACAACAAAGACCAGGTCTACCACACCACACCAGACTCCATAGAACAACAAAGACCAGGTCTACCACACCACACCAGACTCCATAGAACAACAAAGACCAGGTCTACCACACCACACCAGACTCCATAGAACAACAAAGACCAGGTCTACCACACCACACCAGAACCCATAGAACAACAAAGACCAGGTCTACCACACCACACCAGAACCCATAGAACAACAAAGACCAGGTCTACCACACCACACCAGAACCCATAGAACAACAAAGACCAGGTCTACCACACCACACCAGACCCCATAGAACAACAAAGACCAGGTCTACCACACCACACCAGACCCCATAGAACAACAAAGACCAGGTCTACCACACCACACCAGACCCCATAGAACAACAAAGACCAGGTCTACCACACCACACCAGACCCCATAGAACAACAAAGACCAGGTCTACCACAGCAGATAAGACCTCGGCTCCAGACTGTGCAACAGTGCCTCAGAAACAGTCCAGCTCATAATAGTGGGATGCAAGATGTTGGCAAACATCAGGTCCAATGATACTAAATGTAATTTTTATTATTACCCTTGGTTGTAAGCTATACAAATCAAGTCTGATGTGACTGTTGAGGCTGGGTGTCAATTTTTGGTGATTTTCTTGGATAAAAGTGACGTATCTTCTCACCAGGGTCAAAAACGTCGGGGTTGTCCCATTCCTTTTCATCGTGGTGCAAGGCCCACAGGTTAATGATGACTCGAGTTCCTTTTCTCACTGTAAAATCCCCAATGCTGCAGAGAAGACAGGAAAGACTTTTGTGCCAACATGTTTGAAAGCCTTTTTTACGCTTGAGATCAAATGGTTAAGAAAATAAAAGCCTAATCAATGCTGCTATGACAGTGCTGACTGTACCTAGTGTCACTGAGGGCCACATGAGGGATGAGCAGTGGCGACACAGGACGGATCCGCAGCACCTCTCTGATAGTGGCCTCCAAGTAGGGCAAACTGCCTCGGTCACTAAGCTGCGGGGACCGGTCGACGCCGATATTAATGTCCAGCTCATCCTGGATACGACTCTGTATCTAAAACAAAGCACAGTACAGTAAGAATTAAGAAACAACACTGTAAAGAACTATTCTGACATTATTCTCTTTGCTCTTTGGTTTTCATATTTTGCCAATATTAAAATTACATCGTGGCTAGATTCAAACTTTTGATATGCATAATGGAAAAAGACTCTCTGGTGAGAAATATTTCAGATTTATAGCAGTCCCACTCATGCGCTGTACCTCTGGATGATGGATGAGGTAGGTGACGGCCCATTTAAGCACAGTGGTGGTGGTTTCGACTCCAGCGCCAAAGATGTCCCCCACTGTCATTAGGAGGTGGTCGTCACTGAGGCCCACAGACTCGGCACTAATCTCCGCCGTATTGTTGTTTTCAGCGCTGCGTTTGGCTCTGAGCAGGGCATCCAGCAGGTCTCTCTGGACATGGTCACTGTAGTCTGTCTGGAAGGCAGGACTATGTCAGCATACAGGATTCACATAGTAAACGGGGTCTGGTATCTCAAGGCCTTGTGTTTCGAGAGCAGCTGAGCCATACATACACGTAACCCACTAACTAACACTCTTCAATGCACCCTTCCCTCGTTCCCTCGTTTTCAGAGATTTGGTACCTTGTGCTCATCGTATTTCTTTTGTAGTAGTTTGTCTCTGATTGCAACACAGTGCTTTAGAAGACGCAGGTCGGCATTGGGAAACATCTGTGATATAAAGAAAGGGAGATGTCACTGATTTACTATCATAAAATATGAAATTAAACAATTTCATACAGCACTATTACAGCATTAACAGAAGACTTTGTCTTAACATCCTTCCACATCTAGTTTAACTAAGAGTTGATCATGTTGAGGTCAAGTATCATCTTCTGCTTCAGCATGAAAGGTTTTACAATTATTTAACTCAAAAAGTAACTAAGTTGATTAAAAAACCAAAACCAAAATAATGAAGGTGTTCATGTTGTTTAACCTGTAACCAGGGAAAGATGTCTACGAGACTGTCTTTAGCCACTGTGTCCACGATGCCCTGGCTGTAGCTCAGCATGGCTTCGAACTCCGGGTCTCCTCGGCAGTAGGACGAGTTGAAGCAGAGTGAGCAGATGACATTGGTGACAGCTCGAGTCAGCTCAGGCGACAGATCCAGTGCTACTCCAGCACCAGCTGCTTCGGACAGGATGGAGCACAGAGACTGGGCCTCCACGCAGACTGAGAACGACAAAGACGACGCAGCTGGAGTCACTGAGAGCAGACATCGCTCCCAGTAGCTTTGGAACGTTACAGTGGTGTAATCACGCATCAGGTCTGAAAAACCTCCTCCCCTGAGCTCTACAGCTGGGGGAATCACATTTAAAGTCTGAAGAGTCGAGATAAGTAAACACTCAAGACATAATATCTGAACTGTACTCACTGATCCTCTCAATGGAGGCGGAGCCCTCTCCGAACATGCACAAAGCTCCGTGCACTATTTTCCTGTGGAATCGCCAGGTAGCACTGTAATTCCCAAATGCGATGTCTTTACCATTTCTGGTCAAAACATCTGTGGTTACCTTTATCACACACAGGACATGGAGGGAAACAAAACAGGCAAACAGAAATCACTGCTGCTGAAGCAGAGAGGAAGTAGAAGATGCTAAATAAAAAGTATACCCACAGTTCTGGGCCTGCCTGCAAACGCCTTTCCCTTCTTCAGCAGCACTTCTTTGGCATGCACATGCTGGTTGACAATGATGACTCTGTGGGATCCCATCATCAGAGAATATGTCTGTCCATATTTTTTCTGTAATTCTTTGAAAAGTAAATGAGGAGGGTGTGGGCTTCGCAGACTCAGCAGACTTCCGATTAAAGGTAACGACGGGAGCTGGGGAGGCTCCTGGGATCTAGCTGCAGACTTGAGTTTCAAGTGCAAAGCCAACAAAGCCAGACCTACAAGCGTGAACACAAGCAGACACAAAAACCAAGCCATGTCCATGTTACCAGAACCCTGACAGACGGGTCTGGTTCAGCAGCGGCCATACATCCCAGCCAAAACCTGTGAGGGAAGGTGCACGGCAGGGCCTCGGTTTTATGCAGGAGCTTCAATGCCAAAGCCTTGACGCTGACTATTAAAGACGTGCCAACTCAAACAAGATAAGAGACTTGTGTCATCGAATCCTTGAAGAAATCCATTGAGTTGCATGTGAGCTGTGATTTTATAATGCTGTTAGCAAAAAGCTGTTAAATTATAACAACTTTGTATAGTCCAGATTTGTTTTAAGTGCCATAAACAGAGAAAAACACAAAATATGACAGTTTTTAACAAGCAAGAAAGTAAGTGCTGGACTGGATTGTATCGTGAATAAATATAGTCGAATTAACAAATGACGAATGGCAGTCCTGGGAAACGAGGATATATATGTTTTTGTTTACGTGTAAAATAAAAATCATTTAATTAACGCGTTGCTGTCTTGTTTGACCCTTTCCGCGCACCATCTCTTCCTCAAACAGAAAATGGCTTCATCAGACCCTCAGCCGAGGTTCGGCCAGTCCGTCAAAGGCTTATTATCCGACAAAGTGGGCTCCTGCAGCGGGGATGTGATTGTACTGACCCGCCAAGTGCTGAAGGGATCCCGCAGTCAAGAGGTAACGCGACACAGATCACTTTGTCTGATATGCGGGTAATATTGCCGTCGGTAACGAGCCTCGCGCGCACCGGTGTTATAGTCAGTTCTGCTGCCTGCTGAAAAATGCCCCTTCTCACGGGAACGCGCATACCTACGGCGCATTCAGAGACGGTCTGGCTGCAGACTTCCACTGTGGGGTCTCCTGCGGTCCGAAGTCATTTCTGGAGTTTAAGACAAAGGAACAGAAACCTGTAACTTGCGAAAATGTATAGCTACAAATGGGAGTGATTGATTTCCAAAGACCTGAGTTATTCCCCTCGTGGGTTTGTGCAGATTATTTCAGAATTATCGGCACCTGTTCACGTCATGCAGGTGTTTCGCACTCAGCCGGTCGACGGTGTCATTAGTAGTGCTCTTCTCAGCTCCGTGTATGCGCATCCAGACGCGCCTAGTTTTGTAGACTCCAGCACGCTGCAGTGCCTCTGAAATCACATTTAATTAGTGTTTTATTAATTAGATTCAGACTTGAACTATAATGGACCAAATTATGACGAGGGGACGTTATTTTATCCCAATATGTGTATTGAGTTCAAATTCAAAACGAGTTTATTAATCCCCAAAAGGAAATAAATCAATTCAAATGAATGTAATGTTGTGTGTCCGCATGGGGAAATATTTAGTGAGGGACACTTGTGAGATCTTCAGTCCCTGTTCCTTCAACACAGTCGCCGATCCAGCAGACCAGCTCATCACGTGGCAGCAGCGGTTCTGTAGTGGACACCTGTATGTCAACGATGAGCCAAACCTCTGAGGAACTGGTACTGGTACTACTGGTACTACTACTACTACTGGTACTACTACTACTGGTACTGATACTAGTACTGGCACTACTACTGGTACTACTACTACTGGTACTACTACTGGTACTGCAACTTGTACTACTACAACTGGTACTGGTACTACTAGTAGTATTAAATGACAGTAGTAGTACTTGTAGGAGTAATATCAGTAGTAGTAAATGACAGTAGTAGTAGTAGTAGTACTGGTACCAGTACCACCTACTACTGGTACTGGTGGTACTACTGGTACTAGTACTGGTGGTACTAGTAGTACTGGTACTGGTACTACTACCACTGATACTACTGGTAGTACTGGTACTGGTACTACTAGTACTGGTACTACTAGTACTGGTACTGGTACTACTGGTAGTGGTACTAATGGTAGTATTAGTACTGGTACTGGTACTACTGGTAGTGGTACTAATGGTAGTATTAGTACTGGTACTACTACAACTGGTAGTGGTACTACTGGTACTACTGGTAGTGGTACTACTGGTAGTAGTGGTAGTGGTACTACTGGTAGTAGTGGTAGTGGTACTACTGGTAGTAGTAGTACTGGTACTACTACAACTGGTACTACTGGTGGTACTACTACAACTGGTACTACTGGTGGTACTACTACAACTGGTACTACTGGTGGTACTACTACAACTGGTACTATTACTGGTGGTACTACTGGTGGTACTACTACAACTGGTACTGGTACTACAAGTACTACTACTACTACTACTACTCCTGTCATTTACTACTACTGATATTACTACTACTACTGTCATTTACTACTACTACTGTCATTTACTACTACTACTACTACTACTGTCATTTACTACTACTACTGTCATTTACTACTACTACTACTACTACTGTCATTTACTACT
>CM026208.1:28293219-28332251 GCA_014839995.1 Xenentodon cancila | reverse complement strand
GCATTTACTACTACTGTCATTTACTACTACTTACTACACTACTACTACTACTGTCATTTACTACTACTACTACTACTACTGTCATTTACTACTACTACTACTGTCATTTACTACTACTACTACTGTCATTTACTACTACTACTGTCATTACTACTACTACTGTCATACTACTTTCATTACGACTACTACTGTCATTTACTACTACTGTCATTTACTACTACTGTCATTTACTACTACTGTCATTTACTACTACTGTCATTTACTACTGTCATTTACTACTACTACTACTACTGTCATTACTACTACTGTCATTTACTACTACTGTCATTACTACTGTCATTTACTACTACTGTCATTTACTACTATACTACTACTACTGTAATTTACTACTGTCATTTACTACTTTTACTACTACTGTCATTTAATACTACTACTACTACTGTCATTTACTACTACTACTACTACTACTGTCACTTACTACTACTGTCATTACTACTACTGTCATTACTACTACTGTCACTTACTACTACTGTCATTTACTACTACTGTCATTTACTACTACTGTCATTTACTACTGTCATTTACTACTACTGTCATTTACTACTACTACTACTACTACTGTCATTTTACTACTGTCATTTACTACTACTGTCATTTACTACTACTGTCATTTACTACTACTGTCATTTACTACTGTCATTTACTACTACTACTACTACTACTGTCACTTACTACTACTGTCATTTACTACTACTGTCACTTACTACTACTGTCATTTACTACTACTGTCATTTACTACTACTACTACTACTACTGTCACTTACTACTACTGTCACTTACTACTACCATCAGCAGCAGAACTGAGACTTCCATGTTTATATGACTGATACCTGGTTAGTTGGTGGACTACAGAGACCAGTATCTAAACAGGTGTAGACAGCAGACACTGAGGTGGTCAGAGGTGGGACTGCAGGTCAGAGGATCATGTTGGTGTGCCCCTGCAGCAGGTCTACAGCAGCAGATCCAGGATGAAGCTGTGTTGAAGACCAGCTGCTCTAGTCTGGTCCTGCAGCTGCAGCTGTGACTACTGGTCCTGACACACTAAACTTTACACCAACTAGATGTTTTACTGAACACAAACGTTTGAAGTTTGGTTTTAAAGGTGGAGGTGGTGTCAGCCTCCTTCACCCAAACTGGAAGTTGGTTCCACTACTTGAGAATTGAAATGTTTTGCTGCAGCTCTCAACTCCTCTTGCTGTTGTTTCTTCCAGCTTCTCGGTCAAGCAGCGAGGAACATGGTCATTCAGGAAGATGCCATCCTGCATTCTGAGGACGTAAGTATTCAAATGCACAATGAGGCAAACGTGTTCCCTACTGTTTGTATGATCCAGTCTTAACACAACTTTAACATCCGTCCCCCAGAGTCTGAGAAAAATGTCCATTATCACCACACATCTACAATACCAGTGAGTATCTATCAGTTGTTTGAGAGTAAAAACGTGAAACTTTTTCACTTTGGCTCAAACTGTGTAAGTTAGTCATAAATATCAAAAATGTGTCTCTGTTTTTCTCTCCCAGGCAGGAAGCCATCCAAAAGAAGTAAGTTTAAACACAACACTGTTATGGCTTTAGAGGAAAAAGCAGATATCACTGTCTTAGCAGGAAGCCATAACACAAACTGACGGCGTGCACTCATTCTCATGTCTCCATCCTGCAGTGTGGAGCAGTCCAGAAACCTGCAGGACCAGCTGACGCACCTCTTGAAGTGACAGGGCTTGAGCAGACAGAGATTACGACGACATCTCACCGTCAAACTGTCAGGATCTAAAATGTCCATTGATAATGATTTTGAATGTAACTCACTGTTGGCTGAGCCATCCAGGGTGTACTTCTGACTTTCACCTGAAGGAGGCTGAGATGGGCTGCAGCAGATCCCCTAATCCTGGGTGGGTGGGTGAAGCTGATGATGGATGATGATGGATGGGTGGATGATGATGGATGGATGGATGGATGGATGATGATGATGCTGATGATGGATGGATGGATGGATGGGTAGATGATGATGAATGATGGTGGATGAGTGGGTGGGTGCGTTGATGGATGGGTGAATGGATGATAAATGATGGTGGGTGGATGGATGGATGGATGGATGGATGGATGGTGGATGATGATGGATGGGTGGAGGATGGATGGTGGATGATGATGATGGATGGATGGGTGGAGGATGGGTGGGGGATGGATGGTGGATGATGATGATGATGGTGGGTGGGTGGGTGGATGGATGATGGATGAATGGGTGGATGATGATGGAGCTCACTACGTCCTGATGGAAGAGACTGTCATCAAACACAGTTTTTGTTTATGTTCAATCATTTCTGTGCTTTTGAGTGATGTGAAATGTTTTCAATACATTTGTTTTCCCTTGTTTATGTGTGTTTATCAAATCGAACAACACGTTATGTCACAAGTGGCAAAATGGTGCAGAGACAAAAGCATGTTTGGTAGTAAATGTGAGGATGTGAAGGAGGTCACGCTCATCTCCATTAAACCTGAATAACGTGAGTAAAGCGGTGCTGTGAGGTGGTTCCGTCATGTCCACGTGTGTGTGCACGTGTGTGCACGTGTGTTAAACAGACAATACGATGACAGAAGTAAATTGTGGGACGTGACCATGAGAAGCATCGGCCTCAAGTCACGATAGCGAACAAAAGCAGTGAACTTATCAGCAGCTTGAAGGCCAAACAGCTGATTGACCCTGACAGCATCCCTGAGACCTTGGTCCTTTATGCGGCACGTTTCCTTCACAGCCTCGCGGCTGCTGCTGAGCAGACGTGGTTTTCATGGTGGAACTGCTGCTCAGCAGATACCTGGGATACGGAGCTCGGCGTCGTGCTGCCTGCGGTGGTCTGGTAAAGTCGGCGATGGTTAGGAGCTTCGATCGAAGCTTGAAGGTCCACTCCGTAACAAGTACCTCTTGTCTGTCAGTGGTGTGTCATTGGCGCTTCCTCCGCAGTGTTTCGAGCCACTTGTCAAGGTATCAAATGCTGAAAAAAAAGATTTAATTGGTGTGAGGACAATAACATAAATGACCTTCATTTTTGACGTGCGAATCCCCTGCCGAGGCCCAGGAAGCTCGATTTGTTGTAAAATGTAACTGCTTCTACCTCAACGTCCTCCGACACTGAAACCGGAGACTGCTGGAAGTAAGGGTACGTGAAACTGCCTTGCAGCTTCCGGGTGCTTCATCCGTTGGAGCTAGTTTTCCAGCATTAGGGATATAGCCTTGACTTTCCTTCCCAGCAGGAAAACTACGACAAGCGTTAATGCAAGGCTGCGTTTTCCAGAGGTGGACTAAAAGTCTCTGAAACAGGCACCAGCACAAGGAAGGAGAGACAACCGGCCCTGGAGTTAACGTTCCAGAAACGAGGATGCACTGAACAACACAGGGTCCTGGAGGACCAACGCTCGCGATCAATGAAAGTGAGGGACTTTGCTGCATAATTAAACGTTGGGTGGTTTTCAAGTCAGAAAAACAAGTCCAAGCAGCATGAGCTGACTCTCGGCTCGGCTTCGGCTTTCCAACGCACGCTTGGACCCCGATCTGTCGGAACCGGCAAACAGAAATAACTTTTTCTTTGACATTTTATGCTGCACTTTTATTTATAGATTTCTTTATTTAATAGGTCATTTTTGTGATGATAATTAAAAATAAGGCAATTTTTGTAATTTATTAAAAAAAATACAACTCCAATCCCAAACAAGTTAGAATGCTGTTTGAAATGTAAAATTCTCCTAATTCTGATAAAACCACATTTTATTTCCAGTAGAGAAAAGACAACGTATCACATGTTGACATTTCATGAAAAATACTGGTGGCATCACCCAACACCTGAGAGCACATCAGGCCGCCATTCAGCGCTGCACCTGCGTCTCTAGGATACAGCACACCCTCGAAAAGACGGTAATGTTCACATCCTGGACACACGGTGGTGGAGAGACAACTCGGGCTTCACACGTCCAACACCTCACATCTACCCTGGAACCTCCTACCCAGGTGGTGTGATTCAGAAGAGACGGTTAAACATCTTCAACAACTAAAGGGAAAAGTCCAGAAGCACCATCTCCATGGCAATGAAAATATTTTGCATGTTTCCTAATGGAAAGATGAAGTGAGAAGTATCCGTTCCAGCCTCACGCTGTGGCTGCTGGTGTTGGACAAAGACGGCTTGATTGCATGAGCTAATTAGAATGGATCATACGCTGTAAATGTAATTTCAGACGGTCTGGTGCGTGCGGGGACTATTTGTATTTTAATCCTAACCAGTTCAAGCCTCTGCGACCGACCGCCTGCCCTGCAGCGCTGACTGACGGGACAAGTATAACCACCAATCCACCGGCGTGATGATGGCTGGCCTTCACCAGCGCTGACAGACTACTGTTGTAGGAGGATTTCTGAGATCTTAAGAACCAAGAAAGAGATTGGAAATCGATCCATAACTGGCTAACTCTCCTAGGTCAAGATTAGTTCGTTTTTGTTTTTTTACGTAAGCAACTTTTAAACCCTGAGACACGTGGTCTGCATATAAAGATAATTACACATCCGAGTAAGGAAAACCTTGATCGGTTTGGGTAAGAAAGAAGTTCTCGCCAAAAGTATGATGTCTGATGTAAAGTTCAAAGTTCAAAGTCACATCAGACGCAGGAAACACGCCATAAATAATCTCTAGCCGAAACCATTTTCACGATCGTTCCTAGTAAAAGGGATTATTGACCTTGCAGAGCAATGACTCTTTAAGGCTGTAGCCCTAGAAGAAACGTGGGCTTGTTCTTGTTCTTGTAGACTACTGATTAATAACACATTATTCTAGATTTACAAACACAAGCCTCAGTGGCGATGCCCCTTTGTTTCCAGCTTCTTTATGAAATGATAATGAATCAAACACTTCAAATAATCAAATAATTCAACACTTAAAGTAAGTAGGCGTGTTCTTTCTTGTCATTGCATATGATAAATCATGAAACTGGTAAACACTCCACTGAGAATACACAAAACACACAAGCCAGGAGACATGCAGAGTAAAAACATTCAAATGTAAGTGTGGAAGAGGCAGTAAAAAGTGGTAAAGTGCCTGGTGCAGAGCATGAGCACGTGCACGTTTGTTTATTTGCTGTTTAATGTGCTAATGGCACTTTTATGAAAACTCTGTATCTAGTGGAGCATCTGTCTTATAAGTACCAGACAAGTATTAAAATCTTTCAAGTTGTAATTAATACAGCTGTAGTCAACAACGGTCTCCAGTCCTAAAGATCCGATAGGATGATATTTAAAATGTTTTTTCTTACAGAATTTAAACTTGGAGCACGTTTCTGTGAGGTAATTCCTAATGAGTCCTGGCCATGGACCATTATCCTTGCAAATGTCAGGATTCTGATAAGACAGCATGCTGGTGTGCAGATAAACATTACTTAAGACACAAGGTTGAAGAAAAGCGCTGGAGACGGCCTGGCAGATCGCGGGTCACAAGCAAAGGCCAGAGGGACAGTTATCCCTCCAGGTGCAGTTGGGCCGAGAAAAACCAGTCTCGTGTTTCATTTGTGACGTAACAAATCTACAGCAGAGCAGTATGTGTATTTTAAAGGTTTTCCTGTTTTTGTGGTTTCATGATAAAACACAAACAAAACAAAACCAAATATTTAAGTTATACAACTCACGCAGTAAGTTTGAAAGACTTTAATTGTAACGCATACTTGGCTTTGGCGTTTAGGCTCCATTCAAGGATCGTTTATAAGCTTTACACGTCATACAGGGGTGTAGGACCAACCCCCTTGAATCGGAGCCCACAGGTGGAAGCGGGTGGAGGTGGGATTGACGGCAAGCTCAGTAGCTGGGACATCCGAAGCATCTAAGAATGTTCTTCTTGCTCCTTAAATAGGTCAAAGAACAAATGGAGTCATTGGATCGAACCATGAAGGGGGGGTAAGCAGGCCGGGGCACTGCAGGGATGACCTGCCTGGAATAACGCCCGGGGGGGAAGGTTGCATCGCCCAAACAAAATGTTGCCTCTGCTTGTGTTAGAACCAACACATGATCTACCAGCCAAACATCCCAGAGGTGGACAGCTGTGCAATGTAAATAATAAGAGAAAGCAATGCATAACAATTTTCATAAAAAGAATTACAGTGATAAAGGAAAAAAACATTCAATTCAATTCAGTTTTATTTATTCAGCGTCTATTACAACACAAGTTGTCTCCAGGATCTTTCCAGAGACCAGAACATGACCCCCGAGCAATTATTACATAAACAACAGGCAGTAAAAACTCCCCTAGTGGAAGAAAACCTTAAGCCAAACAGTGGCAAGGAAAAACTCCCCTTTAAGAGGGAAGAAAGCTTGAGCCAGGACCTGGATCATGAGGGGGGACCCTCCTGCTGAAGACCAGCCGGGTAGAAGCAAGAAATAAGAAAGAATAGAGACATAGAGACACCGTCAAAGGTACAAGACAGGATACAATAGTAACTATCATCAGTAGTCCAATTAGACTTCTGTGTATATGGGTGATATATGGATAGACGGTGATCCACATAGATGAGGACTGCAGGTCGGGATGTCAGCAAGTATCCAACAGACATCCACACAGACAGGTGGAGGCAGACACTGGGATGGTCAGAGGTGGAACTGCAGGTCATTAAGCAGCTCCTGAGGTTCTGGTCTGCAGGACATGTAAAGAAGAGGAAAAGAAGGGACAGACAAGCACAAAAAACTACAAGAACAATGGACCACAATTAAGTTTATGGGATACTGATAATAAATGAGGGTTGAGGTGAAGCAGAGACAGAGAAGGCAAAGAGAAACAGAGAAGGTGAAAGGCACCACTCAGTGGATCATGTTGGTGCCCCCCTGCAGCAGAGGCCTATAGCAGCATATCTACACCGAAGCTGTTTAAGATGAGCTGCTCTAATCTGGTCCTGCAGCTGCAGCTTTGACTACTGGGCCTGACACATTAAGGTACTAAATGTACACTAACTGTAGCGACTTCAAGCCAAAAGGAGTCGCTGAGAGGCTGACGCTGAGTCCGGGCATTGAATGACGCGCTTTAACTTGACGAAGGAGGCTTGACGTAGTTATTATTGTAATCCAGTTGTTTTAATATGATCCAAAAATACCAAACATAACCAAAATGCGTATATCCCAAAGCGTAAAGCATAAAGCATGTATCAAGCATGGAGCGTGTATCCAGCGTGGAGCGATCAACAAAAAATACCGTGACCCAGCTCACCCCCTCTTCCTAGTTTATGCCAGGGAAATCAACAGGTGAGTTTAAATACCTACTGTCTCCGCCCACAATCATGTGACCCACCAGGTGCATACCTAATTATTGCTCATCATTAACACCACAATCCATGCTACCAGAAACCCGTGTTCCTTTGCCCATAATAAAAACCCACAATTAATTCATGGCGCCTACACACCAGCCCCTAATTATTAAGTTAATATACATAATAATTACACAGTTATATCAATAGGGGACATGAAACATTACAACCTAGCATATAAACTTCATATATCACATCTTTTCTTCGCAATGTCCATATGAAGACAACTACGTGTTCTTCATGGAGTTGTTTCCGCCATCATATCCTAATTACATCCAATAGTCGAAATCAAAGTCTAGTTGATGGTTACAATGTTCTTATGAAGCAATTGCTCTTCATCCAGGCTCCTCTTCCTGTAATAGACAGATCTTCGTTATTGGTCGATCGAGGCAGCCACTCTTGGTCTTGATCCTCACTTGGCGCACAAATCCTCTTCTATCTGGAAAAGTCTGTAAAACTCTTCCCATGATCCAGGAATTTCTAGGTGCTGTACTGTCCATAATGACAACAATGTCTCCTGCCATCACATTCCGCTTCACTCCAGACCATTTATGACGCTCCTGCAGTAGAGGTAAGTATTCTCTAATCTTTTTCTGCAGCACATTAACTTTGCGCTCCTTAACCTCCAGCATGTCTTTCAGGTCGTGGATTTCTCCGTTAAGTGTTCCCTTCTCCTCTGAATAAGAAGAGCAAGCAGATACAAGAAATGTCAGAGTTGCCTCCTTCTCTTCTAATCTCAGACGTAAGGCATCAACCTCTGTTTGTAAGATGGCAGCGCGCCGCTCCTTGGCAGTGAGAGATTCTTTCAGGACTTCAATGTGCTGCTTGCTGTCTGAGAACTGATTGTTTAGAGTTTCCAGTTTGGTCTGCAAACCCAGCAGTTCAGTGTCCTTCCTGGAGAGATCCTGTTTTACTTGTTCCATCTTGTTCTTCATGAACTTGGTGTGACTGCGGTACACCTCCATTTGCTTCATCTCCTGACGCTCCTCACAGCTCAGAAGTCCATTGGATTTAAGCATTAGCACCTCCTCCTCCATGTCTCTCAGGCTGCGCTCCATTGAGTTGATTTTTGCATCCTTCATGTCGTTAACAGTCTGTAGTGCTTTTGTTTTGGTGGACTCGGGGGTACCTTCGTATCGACGGTGAAGGTCCTCTCTCAGTGCAGTAATTTCTCTGTCTCTCTGGTCCAGCAGACTCTCCAGGTGATGTCTGTGCATCTCTGCATCTGCCAGCCTTCTGGTCCTCTCCTGGTCTTCCTCTGAGGCCTTGGCAGATGGCCCTTTGCTCTGCAGCATTTCCAGAAGTTTTTTGATGGACTCATCTCTGGCTACCAAGGTTTGCTTTTGTGTGTCGATCCTCAGCTCCATCTCCTCCAACTCCACAACTGACACTCTATTGACTAATATCTCTGAGTGCTCACAATCAGTTGCTTCCTCTTCTTCTTCTCTCAATGGTCCATTCACAGTCCATCCCAGCTTTGTCCTGATTGCATAGGGTCCTCCATCTATACTGTTAATAACTTCTAATGGCTCCAAGGCCTGGGGAACATTTGCTCCAATCAGCAGCTCAATATCTGCATCTATCTCAGGCAACTTAACAGATTCCAAATATGTCCATCTTTCAAGATCCATTTCTCTTGGGATATTCCCTTTATGGACAGGCATATGCTGCTGTGTATAAGTCTTTGGCAATTCACAGAAATTATCATCTTGTAAACCAGCAACCTCCAATCCTGAAACAACATAGCTATTCACAATTTTCTCTTGGCCCATAGTCCTCAAGAGAATACGTGATCTCTTTCCTGTGAGACATAGCTTATCACTTAGTGCTTCTGTGCAAAAGACTGCTGTACTGCCTTGATCTAGGAAAGCATATGTGGTAATGATTTTGTTGCCCTTCTTGGATTTGACTTGTACAGGAACAATAGGGAGTTTTACATCATCATTACCAGCCCCGGTGAGCCCACTTGACACCATGGTGCCTTCCAATGACACCTCTGTCTTTTCAGCTTGACTGGGGTTATCTTTCTTTTGAGGAATGTGAAGTATATTGGGATGTTGAAGACCACACTTTTCACAGGAGATCCGTTTTTTGCAGTCTTTGCTGAAGTGTCCAATACACAAACAGCCAAAACAGACACCTTTTTCCCTTAAGAAGCCCATCTTCTCTTTATGGGTTTTTTTTCCCCATCTGTGGGCACACATCCAATATATGTCCTTCTCCACAACAAAGACATGTCTTCAAGGTTTGCTTCCTAAATGCAGTTGCAGGTGGTGTTTTACCTTCCAAAGGAGCCACAGTAGTGGCAAAACTTGTTCTTTTAATCCCAAAGTGAGGTTGCAGTTTAGATTTGCTAATTACTCTGTTTGTCATTGAGTGTGAATCTTGTATATTTCCAAATACTGGGTCAGATAAGATTTTTACTTGTTTCTCAATAAAATCTGTGATGTCACTGAATGTTGCTCTCCGTTTGCACCTTTCTTGAAGTTCACAGGCTACAGTTCTCCATTTATATGGTAACTTCCTTATAATAATTAGCATGTTGGCAGGCATATTTAATTCGTACAAATAGTCGACTCCTTCCATGGCATTAGAGCAGCTTCTAAGAAAAAGACTGTAGTCTTGGAGTGCTTTAAGGTCTTCTGTCTTGATTGGTAACCATGAAAGAGCTCTTTCCATGTATGCAGATGCAATCTTTTGTTCATTTCCAAAATGTTCCCTTAGAAGAGCTTTAGCTTTAACATAGCCCCTGTCTGGATTAACATGTTGGCAGCTTTTCACCAGTTCTTTTGCATGATTCCTGGTGTACTGCTCCAGGAAATATAGCCGATCACTGTAATCTTGAGTATTTCTCTCCACACCATTCTCAAAAGCTTTAATGAATGCGTGATAATTCAATGGATCTCCATCAAAAATTGGAATTTCTCTCTTTGGTAATGATGAGAGGCATTGCTGTTGAACCAAGAGCGATATTTCATTCTGCTTTCTCATAATTTCCAGCATGTTGTTGTAATGTTCATCTCTTGACTCCGATCCTGCATTCAAATAGCTTCTGGATTGAGTCTGTGTATTATTATTATTATGACTCACTGAATATTGTCTGGGTTCATAGTCAACATATTGAGATGGAGGTTTCCTTTTAGGCTTTGTTCCTGGATCCAAGGGTTCTTGCTTAGTTTCTCTTTGTTTTAATAGTGGTTGTAAAATACATGAGTGTGCATCTACATTAAGAACCTTTTGTTTTGACGTTTCTTTTTCCAGGTAAGAATCCATTCCATCAGAGTACTTAGTTGTGTATTTCTTTGCACTTGTGATACTTTGAGATCATAACACGTTAAGTTTGGCCATATGTACTGCAATGTCTTCATCCATTTTAAGTTGCTCCTTTTTCCTCTTCAGATGTTCCTCTTGTTCCTCCAGTTCATGTTTCGCTTTCAGTAACTTCTGTCTTGCCATTAATACCGCCAGGTCGGCTTCTCCTTTAAGACGTGCAGATGAAGTAGAAGAAACAGATCTTTTACTTGCAACTGAAGCTTTATATCCCACATTTGACACACTGTCACTTGGTTTTATGTCATCCATTGTTTGTTTCTTTAAAACATGCAGCTTCCGCAAGATTTTGACACATGTCAGTCCATAATACCTTTGGTATATTTTCTTTACAGAAGCATAAAGGACTTTAGCCAATTAATATCCATATTTGGAACAAAACAGCGGGGTGGCATCTTCACCAACAAGAGCGCCTTCAATTTCCACAACATTCAGTATTGCGTAACTCAGCATCGGAATGTTTTGCGCAGAGGAACCAACTTCCTTCTGGCAAGCGATCGCTCCCAGTGAACAAACATTTCTGCTGCCATCCTAAATCCAAGGTACAGTGTCCATGCATTCCTCAACAGGTGGACTTACCTGGCTGTAGTTTGCTTGGACAGCGGCTCCTTAAGTGTTTAACAGCCAGCGCCTACCTTCATACGTTCTCCGATGTCTGTGTAATTGTATCCTCTTTATGGTATTCCAGATGTCATCTCCGTTGTTCGATCTCTTAATATTTATGTATTTTTTTGTTGACAAAATGTAGCGACTTCAAGCCAAAAGGAGTCGCTGAGAGGCTGACGCTGAGTCCGGGCATTGAATGACGCGCTTTAACTTGACGAAGGAGGCTTGACGTAGTTATTATTGTAATCCAGTTGTTTTAATATGATCCAAAAATACCAAACATAACCAAAATGCGTATATCCCAAAGCGTAAAGCATAAAGCATGTATCAAGCATGGAGCGTGTATCCAGCGTGGAGCGATCAACAAAAAATACCGTAACCCAGCTCACCCCCTCTTCCTAGTTTATGCCAGGGAAATCAACAGGTGAGTTTAAATACCTACTGTCTCCGCCCACAATCATGTGACCCACCAGGTGCATACCTAATTATTGCTAATCATTAACACCACAATCCTTGGCTACCAGAAACCAGTGTTCCTTTGCCCATAATAAAAACCCACAATTAATTCATGGCGCCTACACTAACTATATGCTTTATTAAACAGAAATGTTTTAAGT
Source organism: Xenentodon cancila (assembly GCA_014839995.1). Lineage (NCBI taxonomy): Eukaryota > Metazoa > Chordata > Actinopteri > Beloniformes > Belonidae > Xenentodon > Xenentodon cancila. The sequence goes on along the minus strand of CM026208.1, from coordinate 28,320,324 downwards.
TTAGTTTTAAAGGTGGAGGTGGAGTGATGGTGCCTGATAACAGAAAGCCCGTCCTCCAAATCTACATTTCGATACTCTAGGAACTACGAGTAAACCTGCACCCTGAGAACGGAGAGCTCTATTAGGAACGTACGGTACTATCAGGTCTTGCAAATATCGCGGCGCTAGGCCATTTTGGACTTTATATGCCAGTAATAAAATGTTGAATTGGATTCTAAATTTTACAGGGAGCCAATGGAGGGAAGCTAAAACTGGAGAGACGTGGTCTCTCTTGTTGATTCCTGTCAGCACTCGCGCTGCTGCATTTTGGATCAGCTGGAGGCTGTTCAGAGAATTACTTGGACATCCAGCCAACAACACGTTACAGTAATCTAGTCTAGAAGATACGAACGAGTGAATTAGTTTTTCGGCATCACTCTGCGAGAGGATGCTCCTAATCTTTGCGATATTACGGAGGTGGAAAAACGCAGTTTTACAAACCTGATTAATATGCTGTTTAAATGACAAATCCTGATCGAATATAACGCCAAGGTTTCGCACAGTTTTACTGGAGGCCATCGCAACACCATCTAATCCCTTCCTGGTGTTTGGGACCACAAACAACAACTTCTGTTTTATCAGAATTTAGTAGCAAAAAATGTCTGGACATCCAGTCCTTGATGTCCTTAATACACATCTGAAGTTTGTCTAATGGTTCTGTTTCATCTGGCTTCATAGACAGATACAGCTGCGTATCATCAGCATAACAATGAAAATTAATGCCGTGGTTCCGGATAATACTTCCCAAGGGCTGCATGTATAAACTGAACAAGATTGGCCCTAGAACTGAACCCTGCGGGACACCATAGCAGACCCTTGTCTGTACGGAAGAAACCTCATGAACATGAACAAACTGGAATCTATCAGACAGATATGATTTAAACCAATCTAGAGCTGTCCCTTTAATCCCAACAACATACTCTAGCTTCTGCAGTAAAATGCTGTGATCTATAGTATCAAAAGCAGCGCTGAGGTCCAGCAGAACCAGTATGGACACTAACCCATAATCTGAGGCCATAAGAAGGTCATTCGAGACTCGAACCAGTGCTGTTTCTGTGCTATGATGGATTCTGAACCCTGACTGAAAAATTTCAAATAGATCATTTCTATACAAATGCTCACACAGCTGCTGCAACTACCCTTTCCAGAATTTTAGAGATAAATGGAAGGTTGGAAACTGGTCTATAGTTAGCTAAAATGTCTGGGTCAAGAGAGGGTTTTTTAAGTAATGGTTTGATTACTGCGACTTTAAAAGCCTGTGGTACATATCCTAAGACTAGGGACAAGTTGATCTGTTTCAGTATTGTCGGTCCAATCAGAGAGAAAACATTTTTGAGTAGTCGAGTAGGGATTGGGTCTAACAGACACGTGGATGATTTAGATCCATTGACGACTGAGGTCAGCTCAGAGAGGTCAACAGGAACAAAACAGTCTAGAGTCAGGTCGGAGCATAAGGGAGTCGCCGAGGTTGAAGAAATTCCCACAGCCACTGCCGGGAGGGCCTGGCCGATTTCCTCTCTAATTCTGACAATTTTATTGCTAAAGAAGCTCATAAAGTCTTCACTACTGAGAGCTGCAGGGATGCACGGCTCAACAGAGTTGTGGCTCTTTGTCAGCCTGGCTACAGTGCTGAACAGAAAACGTGGGTTATTTTTATTATCCTCTAGTATCCTTTAGTACCACTTTCTTTCCATTTTACGCACTTTCTGTTTTAACATACGAATATGTGAGTTAAACCAGGGAGTTAAGCTCCTATGGTTAGAGACCCTCTTTCTCAAAGGAGCAACTGCATCTAAAGCCGAGTGCAACACATCTGCAGTGCTACCGACAAGGAAATCAACGTCTGCAAAGGTAGAACCGAGGTCACAGCCCTGACATGAAAGAAGTATACTACATCTGTCTCACGAGGAGGAAGATACAGACCGATGTTTACATCTGTCTCACGAGGAGGAAGATACGGACCGATGTTTACATCTGTCTCACGAGGAGGAAGATACGGACCAATGTTTACACCTGTTTAACGAGGAGGAAGATACGGACCGATGTTTACATCTGTATCACGAGGAGGAAGATACGGACCGATGTTTACATCTGCATCACGAGGAGGAAGATACGGACCGATGTTTACATCTGCATCACAAGGAGGAAGATACGAACCGATGTTTACATCTGCATCACGAGGAGGAAGATACGGACCGATGTTTACATCTGTATCACCAGGAGGAAGATACGAACCAATGTTTACATCTGTCTAATAAGGAAGATATGGACCGATGTTTACATCTGTCTAACGAGGAGGAAGATACGGACCGATGTTTACATCTACATCACGAGGAGGAAGATACGAACCGATGTTTACATCTGCATCACGAGGAGGAAGATACGGACCGATGTTTACATCTGCATCACGAGGAGGAAGATACGGACCGATGTTTACATCTGCATCACGAGGAGGAAGATACGGATCGATGTTTACATCTGCATCACGAGGAGGAAGATACGGACCGATGTTTACATCTGCATCACGAGGAGGAAGATACGGACCGATGTTTACATCTGTTTAACGAGGAGGAAGATACGGACCGATGTTTACATCTGTATCACCAGGAGGAAGATACGGACCGATGTTTACATCTGTATCACGAGGAGGATGATACGGACCGATGTTTACATCTGTCTAACGAGGAGGAAGATACGGACCGATGTTTACATCTGTATCACGAGGAGGAAGATACGGACCGATGTTTACATCTGCATCACGAGGAGGAAGATACGGACCGATGTTTACATCTGTATCACCAGGAGGAAGATACGGACCGATGTTTACATCTGTTTAACAAGGAAGAAGATACGGACCGATGTTTACATCTGTATCACCAGGAGGAAGATACGGACCGATGTTTACATCTGTTTAACAAGGAGGAAGATACGGACCGATGTTTACATCTGTATCACCAGGAGGAAGATACGGACCGATGTTTACATCTACATCACGAGGAGGAAGATACGGACCGATGTTTACATCTGCATCACGAGGAGGAAGATACGGACCGATGTTTACATCTGTTTAACAAGGAGGAAGATACGGACCGATGTTTACATCTGTTTAACAAGGAGGACGATACGGACCGATGTTTACATCTACATCACGAGGAGGAAGATACGGACCGATGTTTACATCTGCATCACGAGGAGGAAGATACGGACCGATGTTTACATCTGTCTAACGAGGAGGAAGACACGGACCGATGTTTACATCTGCATCACGAGGAGGAAGATACGGACCGATGTTTACATCTGTCTAATAAGGAAGATACGGACCGATGTTTACATCTGTATCACCAGGAGGAAGATACGGACCGATGTTTACATCTGTCTAACGAGGAGGAAGACACGGACCGATGTTTACATCTGCATCACGAGAAGGAAGATACGGACCGATGTTTACATCTGCATCACGAGGAGGAAGATACGGACCGATGTTTACATCTGTTTAACAAGGAGGAAGATACGGACCGATGTTTACATCTGTTTAACAAGGAGGACGATACGGACCGATGTTTACATCTACATCACGAGGAGGAAGATACGGACCGATGTTTACATCTGCATCACGAGGAGGAAGATACGGACCGATGTTTACATCTGTCTAACGAGGAGGAAGACACGGACCGATGTTTACATCTGCATCACGAGGAGGAAGATACGGACCGATGTTTACATCTGTCTAATAAGGAAGATACGGACCGATGTTTACATCTGCATCACAAGGAGGAAGATACGGACCGATGTTTACATCTGTCTAACGAGGAGGAAGACACGGACCGATGTTTACATCTGCATCACGAGGAGGAAGATACGGACCGATGTTTACATCTGTCTAATAAGGAAGATACGGACCGATGTTTACATCTGCATCACGAGGAGGAAGATACGGACCGATGTTTACATCTGCATCACGAGGAGGAAGATACGGACCGATGTTTACATCTGCATCACGAGGAGGAAGATACGGACCAATGTTTACATCTGTATCACGAGGAGGAAGATACGGACCGATGTTTACATCTGTATCACCAGGAGGAAGATACGGACCGATGTTTACATCTGTTTAACAAGGAGGAAGATACGGACCGATGTTTACATCTGTATCACCAGGAGGAAGATACGGACCGATGTTTACATCTGTTTAACAAGGAGGAAGATACGGACCGATGTTTACATCTGTATCACCAGGAGGAAGATACGGACCGATGTTTACATCTGTCTAACGAGGAGGAAGATACAGACCGATGTTTACATCTGTATCACCAGGAGGAAGATACGGACCGATGTTTACATCTGCATCACGAGGAGGAAGATACGGACCGATGTTTACATCTGCATCACGAGGAAGATACAGACCGATGTTTACATCTGTCTAACAAGGAGGAAGATACGGACCGATGTTTACATCTGTCTAATAAGGAAGATACGGATCGATGTTTACATCTGTCTAACGAGGAGGAAGATACGGACCGATCTTTACATCTGCATCACGAGGAGGAAGATACGGACCGATGTTTACATCTGCATCACGAGGAGGAAGATACGGACCGATGTTTACATCTGTCTAACGAGGAGGAAGATACGGACCGATGTTTACATCTGTATCACCAGGAGGAAGATACAGACCGATGTTTACATCTGTATCACCAGGAGGAAGATACGGACCGATGTTTACATATGTTTAACAAGGAGGAAGATACGGACCGATGTTTACATCTGTATCACGAGGAGGAAGATACGGACCAATGTTTACATCTGCATCACGAGGAGGAAGATACGGACCGATGTTTACATCTGTCTAATAAGGAAGATACGGACCGATGTTTACATCTGCATCACGAGGAGGAAGATACGGACCGATGTTTACATCTGCATCACGAGGAGGAAGATACGGACCGATGTTTACATCTGCATCACGAGGAGGAAGATACGGACCAATGTTTACATCTGTCTCACGAGGAGGAAGATACGGACCGATGTTTACATCTGTATCACGAGGAAGATACAGACCGATGTTTACATCTACATCACAAGGAGGAAGATACAGACCGATGTTTACATCTGCATCACGAGGAGGAAGATACGGACCGATGTTTACATCTGCATCACGAGGAGGAAGATACGGACCGATGTTTACATCTGCATCACGAGGAGGAAGATACGGACCAATGTTTACATCTGTCTCACGAGGAGGAAGATACGGACCGATGTTTACATCTGTATCACGAGGAAGATACAGACCGATGTTTACATCTGCATCACAAGGAGGAAGATACAGACCGATGTTTACATCTGCATCACGAGGAGGAAGATACGGACCGATGTTTACATCTGCATCACGAGGAGGATGATACGGACCGATGTTTACATCTGCATCACGAGGAGGAAGATACGGACCGATGTTTACATCTGCATCACAAGGAGGAAGATACGGACCGATGTTTACATCTGCATCACGAGGAGGAAGATACGGACCGATGTTTACATCTGCATCACGAGGAGGAAGATACGGACCGATGTTTACATCTGCATCACGAGGAGGAAGATACAGACCGATGTTTACATCTGCATCACGAGGAGGAAGATACGGACCGATGTTTACATCTGTCTAACGAGGAGGAAGATACGGACCGATGTTTACATCTGTATCACCAGGAGGAAGATACGGACCGATGTTTACATCTGCATCACGAGGAGGAAGATACGGACCGATGTTTACATCTACATCACGAGGAGGAAGATACCAACCGATGTTTACATCTGTATCACCAGGAGGAAGATACGGACCGATGTTTACATCTGTCTAACGAGGAGGAAGATACGGACCGATGTTTACATCTGCATCACGAGGAGGAAGATACGGACCGATGTTTACATCTGCATCACGAGGAGGAAGATACGGACCGATGTTTACATCTGCATCACAAGGAGGAAGATACGGACCGATGTTTACATCTACATCACGAGGAGGAAGATACGGACCGATGTTTACATCTGCATCACAAGGAGGAAGATACGGACCGATGTTTACATCTGTCTAATAAGGAAGATACGGACCGATGTTTACATCTGTTTAACGAGGAGGAAGATACGGACCGATGTTTACATCTGCCATCACGAGGAGGAAGATACGGACCGATGTTTACATCTGTATCACGAGGAGGAAGATACGGACCGATGTTTACATCTGCATCACGAGGAGGAAGATACGGACCGATGTTTACATCTGTCTAATAAGGAAGATACGGACCGATGTTTACATCTGCATCACGAGGAGGAAGATATGGACCGATGTTTACATCTGCATCACAAGGAGGAAGATACGGACCGATGTTTACATCTGTCTAATAAGGAAGATACGGACCGATGTTTACATCTGTATCACGAGGAGGAAGATACGGACCGATGTTTACATCTGTCTAATAAGGAAGATACGGACCGATGTTTACATCTGCATCACGAGGAGGAAGATACGGACCGATGTTTACATCTGCATCACGAGGAGGATGATACGGACCGATGTTTACATCTGTCTCACCAGGATGAAGATACGGACCGATGTTTACATCTGTGTTATACATTCTACATTTATATAGTTATATTTATTCATACATAACATATTAGAGCTAAATATTATAAAATGTTGCCTTCATTTCTTGCATGAACACCTTTACAAATGACACTCCAGGGGCTTTAACCGTTGTTTTTTGTCATTGTGACAATCATGGAGTGTGAGATTCCTGGGACATAAGGTTAATGAAACAGGGAAAACAGTGGGGGGATTTAGTGAGACCACCCTTCAGGACTGTGTTCCAGACTCCAGCACCGCTCTGCTTGGATTCTGGGTTCCGTGTGGGGACAAAAGAGCTGCTGGCTGGAGGTTCCAGTCCATGATGTCTACCGTCTACTGAGGGAGTTCCCAGGCAACAAACATGACATTATCAATTTCCCCCTTTGGGAATGTATATTTACATATAGGAACGTAGGAAGGAAAGAAAGAACAACTTAAGCCATAACTATCTCAACATTCACTTACACAAAAAATATTATCAAATATTTATCAACAAATGCATTAATGTGGATTCACAAACAAAAACCAACATTTTTTCGGCTTTCTTTGGTACTTCACTTTATCTTTTATGCAAACTTTCAAAAACTTTCTGAAAATTAAAAAAATACATTGTGACCCCAACAAAGGGTTAAAACACCAGCCAAGGCGGCTCCAGCAGACCTCAGACCCGGAGGGACCTGCGGTGGCACGGCTGTGTCCCGGGAAGTCCCTGACACACTGTCACTTCATCCGTTCAAGTAGAAATGGGTCTGGGTCTCCAATTCCATCTGGAATACCATACCTCTCCACATTTTGTCAGGAATCGGTGGCATGGATTTTTCTTAATGTGTAATTTTGTTGTTGGTAAAATCCCACTGTCTGCTTTTCATCGCCATGGTCACTTATTTATAAACACAGCTTTTCTCCACACAAATATATCTGGAATAACAAGGACATCCTATATAAACATAAATCACTCTTTCTGGAAAACTGGTTTCCCAACAGTATTATAGTTGTAGATCAACAGGCACGCCTTCTTTTAGCATACAAAGAATTCCTGTCAAAATATGAGATTCCTGTCACACCCGCGGGGGATGCCAGTGTTTGGAGCTATTCCCTATTCTCCTATTTGGAGTATTATGCTTTTTAAACACCAACAGAGGACTGATACCCAGGAGACACCTCTGCTGTCCCCTTGTAATCCTCCTGTAGGGAAGGTCTGTCTGTCCAGTTATTCCAAAAACAACAATAGGTCAATAAGAACATTATTTCCGATGAATATTGTATCATTACCTCGTCCTATTTCTCCCTGGAACACATTTGTGGATGATGTGTCGTGGAAGGAGGTTTGGATGGTTCCTAATAAATAATAAAATAATAATAAAAAGAAAGAAATCTGTTTTTAACTTGTCCGTGGAATCTACCCTGCTGAGGTCTACATTCAAAGCAGATTCAGACTGAATATTGAGATGCTTTGCAGTTTCTGTAATAGTTCCCTGAAACTCCTGTTCATTTATTTCGGCATGGCCCCACAGTACAGCGGATCCAGGAGTTGTCCGGGATAAAATTGATGACGGTTTTGTTTCATCTCGGAGGGATGTAGAGCTTGGTGTTGTTGCGAGGGATTTACACGACATCTCTAGTGTCTACGTAATTAATCTCCTTCTTATGGCCACATTTTATATTCATAAATGCAAATTTACAGGAATAAAAAACCATGTTTTATTGTGTTCTTTAGTGAGTTTAGGCAATACATCCAATGTATCCTCTATTCTGAAAAAAGAAGCAGAATGAAAACTGCCTCTGTGTCGTATGGTCACGTTGTTGACAGAGGTCCCCCCCCCCCCGCTCTTAGTTTTCTTCTTTTTTTGACACGCTTGTATTCTATCGTGTAAATAACAGCATTTCTTACATCTTTTTGTACATTCACTTTGTGCAATAAAGTTTGTTTAAAAAAGCAATGGGTCTGGGTTCTCATGGGTAAAAGCAGACACACAAATGCACAACACAATCAGTTGAAGAAGCAGTCTCTTTAGACCCTTTAGACCAACATGTGTGCCCCGTCGTGCCACTAACTTTACATCCACATGCGGACAGTTGCGATCGTTTCTAAACGGTTACAGCACCGTGATGTGCCGTTTGCTGCAGCCTGGACCTTTCTGTGTGGCGTAAACTTCCCCTTCAGTGCTCTGCAGGTTTTTCCTGGAGAAGAGATGAGGAACTTCATCTCTGAAATGGAGGACATCTTCACACTTAAACGTAATCAATAATAAATGTTTGAGAAATCCACGTTTTCTTGAGTTTTCTGAGAGGCTGAAAAATGGAAAGCTATGACAGGACACAGACAGTTGCAGTATTTCTGTTTTGACGCTGTACGGTTAGGATGACGCCATAAACCCTTAAAGCTGGATGAGGAGAGAAGGTGCAGAGCAAATTTCAAATGAGCCAAAGACATGAGTCAGGGACAAAGGATGGTTTTAAATAAAGAGCAGAGCTAGTACCACAGTCACATGACCCCACGTTCACGCCCACCAACCACCTAACAACCTACTTATGAACCAAGCAGACAAACCAACCCACAAGTAACACACAAAAACTTAAAACAATATTTACATATTACGCCAAGTAAGTCTGGGATCACTTCTGCCTATCAAAGAACAAAACCACTTTAGTTATGTGCAGCCGGGCTCCTCGGCTGCAGCCGTGTGTGCACCCCTGAACCACAGACACCAACATTTTTGATTTGAATAGTGCAGACATGAGTCATTTGTTTGAGGCGTTTGGACAAACATTATAGATGCAGTACTTACAAGAGAGAACTAAAGCAAATTCCATCAGATTACAGCTGATCTTGGTGTTGCACTGCTCTGGACACGTGCACCTTTGCTCGTTTGAGGCTTTAAACTGATGTCATTTTTCATTGTCTGCTTCATGACTTTGTGCAACTGTCAATCCTCTTCAACATGAAACGCTTCAAGCCAAGTTTTCAATGAAAAACTGAATTGGAAAATCAGACGAGCATATCCGATGTTCCTGGCTCTGCAGCAGAGGCTGAGCCACCATCCCAGCGGAGGCTTCAGTCCGTCTCTACGACCCTGCCCAGACAGCAGCACAAACACCGAGGATCTGTGTACACTTAACCAGCAGCGCTGAAAAATAATGAATCTTACACAACACCCATGCAGTAATCAACTATTTCTAAATCCATTCAATTTCAGACTGAGCTTTAATGAGAAAACAAGACCATCGACAGCTTTTTAGCCCACCTGACATTACAGCAGGACCTCCACTTCAGCTCCAGAACCTGGCAGTCGTTGACCATGAACTCTGTAACCAAAGTACGGTGGAGGCAAAAACTTCCACATCAGAATAAATCACACATTAAGGAATCAAACTTCTTGGCCCAGACTTCAAGTCGTGTGAAATGCTGCAGTATACAGAGGTCTCTGCAAAGGTGAATGTCCAATGTCCTGAAAAAGCTTAAAAGCTTCATCAAGTTCAGTCTTTAGCTTCAGAACAGCTGATACAAAGGCCAAGAAATGCATGGACTCGTTCGTATGTTATGTTCTGGTGATGGGCACATGATGGACACTCGTCAAATCAGGGGAAGGTGGGTGCGACAAGAACAACAAATCATGAAATGAACCAGTAACTACATTGTCCTTTTGTCCATCCATACTACACCTCAACAGCTGAGTTTTACAACACAAACACTGTTTTTAAGGTTCAAATTCTAGTAAACAGTGAAGCTGATTTATGACCAAGTTTAGTTTTGCTGGATTGTTTAAATTTGTGTATATTTTTCTACATTTCAGATGATTTCTTTACAATGAAGGAGGGACGTGAAGGGATGAAATATGGGACCAGGCCAGTGTTCGTTGTTGAGAAGGCGAGTCCGGTCTGGATGAATGCCGTGATTTTCTCTGGCCTGGTTCTAGCACCTTTCCTCAGAACCGGACGGTTGGCTTCTTATAAAATCTTGCTGAGTGACAAAGAACCAACCTGAAAACACAACGGCCATATCAGCGAGCCGAACGCTCTGTATAAGGACACTATAATACTGTGCAGAAAGAAACCAACGATTCCCAAACAAACACAGGGACAGAACAATATTTGGCATAGTCGAATGGCGTTCTACACGAGTAAGGTGGTGGTTGTCGTCTACCTTCTGTCTTGTTTTCAATGTCGATACTTGTCTACCTAATTTTAAAAAAAAGCGACGGCTTGGAGCTCAGTGCAACGCCGTCACCACACAAGTTCAAGTAAGAGTAAATGTTTCAAACAGATCAGCCAGTCAGCTGTTACAGTTCAATTACAAAAGAAAATATACTCTTCAAACATTCACGCAGGAAGTCCTGGAAGTCTGTTCTACTCCTCCTCCTCCTCCTCCTCCTCCTCGTCATCATCCTCGTCATGGCAGTGAGTGATCTCCTGTGGGGTCTGAGGGAAGAAATGGGGGGGGTGGATCTCACTGACTGAGCGGGTTAACTGGTGTCGTTTGCCCTCCATCTCTTTGAAATCAACGTCATGGCGGTTTCGTGTAGCCAGCGGTGACTCGGTGTCGATGACGTCGATATGCGAGTGTTCCACCGTTGACTCATGGGGCATCTAGAAAAAGAGCATAGAAATCAGCAACGCATGTCCCACTACGAGCTGCACGCAGGATGTCAGACGTTTCCCCGAGAACACAAAAGTGTTTTAAGCACATTCATATCAACACCTACCACTCTTACACACCACACATGGAGGTGCCTTGCAATTCATCCATTATCATTTGGGCCATACAGTTATGTGCAAAAGGTCGTCCTTCTCAGCAGTTCACTAACGTGAAGGACAGGGAGCTGCCTGAAACTTAAATTACATCTGAATTTGACAATCAGTTCACACAGTTCACTTCCCCTGAACCCCAATGAACCGCAATGAACCGCAACGAACCGCAATGAACCCCAACGACCCCCAACGAACCGCAACGAACCCCAACGAACCCCAACGAACCCCAACGAACCCCAACGAACCCCAACGAACCCCAATGAACCCCAATGAACCGCAATGAACCCCAACGAACCCCAATGAACCCCAATGAACCCCAACGAACCCCAATGAACCGCAAAAGCTGTTGGAGCCTCCGAAAATCACCTGAATTAACAAAAGCAACACATGAAACTCAAGTTCTGCATCCAGGAAAAGTAAAAACGCCCGTAACCGTTTATGAAAATGACTTTTGTACTGTTCCTACATAAAAAATATGGGATTAGAGGAGGGTTTCTGTTTTTTACACAAGACTGTTATTTTGGATTCAGTTACTTACTGGCTTTGCAGAAAACACGACATATTAGTAGGATAAGTATCACTTTTTAAACCATCGGCTGACCGATCTTTGAAGACAAATAATAATATCAACAGCCCATTTGAACACTTCCTCACTAAGAAAAATACAACCATTTCCACTGCTGGGAAAAAAAAAAGTCAAGAAGAGTTGTGCTTTGAGTATAATTGTATAGTAGGTAAATGTGCAGAAACATAAAAACATTTTCTCACCAGCACGTGGGCAGCTCTGAAGAGATAACTGAAAGGGTAGTACAGCAGGTTGATGAAAGACGCAGCATACAGGTCAGCGTAACGCATCACCTGCGAGGCAAACAGCGTTTGTCGGGATCCGCTACGAAACAGGCTGCCCATCATCCCATAACACATGTCCATGTCATGAGTGACTTTCTGAGGACAAAGCAAAAACATACATTAGCAATCGTTAAGCATTTATGGCCCATTTACCACTGAAGAGTTTCAGGAAGGAAGTATTTTCCCAGAGTAAAACACTCGGATACACTTGTGTGTTTGTCAGTCAGAATTACACGTTCGTTTCCCAGACGTATATAACCAGTTCATCTGTTCTGTGTCACTTTTCAGAGGCTCATATACGCAACCGGTTTTACCAAAGTGTTTTTTTGTTTTTTCCAGAGTTCTGGAGGCACATTTATATGTTGAACTAGTCCCTGTAGACCTTCACCAGTGTTGGGAAAGTGGACAGGAAAAGAGCCCTTTGCTTTGCCAAGCGTCCTGTGCTTATAAGAAACTGAAAGGTTCCTTATCACAACAACCAGGAACAACAAGACAGTGTTGAGCTTCTTGTCCAATAAACCTTGATAATCCTCGACCTCCTGCGTAAAGACATGGGTTTTATCTGTGGAGCTGCTGGCCTGGTTAAGCCTTGTTGTCTTTTCAAGGTGCCTGTGGAACATAGTTTCCACGTATGTTACACTACATTATAACTTATATTATATTATATAAGTATTCGCTCACCCATCCAAATAATTTCTAGTGTTCAGACCCAAGTGGAAATCGTGGATGTCAAACTTCATTCACTGTGCTTTAGTTCAAAGATGGGCGATGACATTACCACGTTTCAACATGGGCGGCAGGACGGGAAGAATTGTGATTTGACAATGGAACACTAGTGATGGCAATTTATGACATAAGATGTCTGAAAACTAGAAGAAAATGATGGTGCAGTGGGTAGTGCAGGTAGTCCTCCGACCCCGCACTGACCCCACTCCTACAGCAAAGCACCCAGGCCCAAGGGCTCAGCGGCTGAAGCTGTCATAGTCCTGGCTTCAAGCTCAGTGTTCTCGTTCCTTTCTTTTCCCCTCATCTCCCCTGAATCACAGAAAACATCGCAAGACGAACCCTCATGAATTAGAGGCCCATCATTATCTTAAACCTTAAACTTACAAAAAGAAGAAAGGACGAGGGCAGTGCTGTACCTTAATGCGCCTCTGCAACGAACTTATGTCAGGTCTCTCATTGCTGCTACTGTCCAGATGCCTGAGGGGGAAACACGATTTCAGATATACAAACACTGCCAGTGACAATATTTCTTATGTTAGCTACTTATGGAAATGACTGACGTTACAGCTAAAACCACTCAAGCTTTAATCTGAGAAGATCCACATCTAGGTTGGAGGAAGGCTCTGGAGTCTTTTCATATGATGAACTTTTTTTTCTAGGGCTCAAAAATAACTAAGGTTTTATGTTTAAGGACATAATCAAACATTATATATTCTTACCATGTCTGGAAACTCCAAATGAACCTCAACACATGAATGAAGCAACTGAAAGAGGGCGTACGCTCCAGGAACGGATCGGAACGGGACAAAATCCTGAAAATCACTAACTTCTAAGACTATATTACAAGAAAAAAAAAAAAGACTCACTTGTAAAGCTCCGCCAGGAAGCAGTCCAATGACTGAAGTTCCTCAAAAATGGCTGAAAGACATTTGCATTAGTGAACCAGGTTATTTGCACCAGCTGAAAATCCCTTTAAAAGTTACAATATGCTGCCATAATAATCCAAATAATGGGACTCAGGTGTTCCAGTCACTTGGGAAACGGTACTTGTCTGACTGCATTGAGCCAAGTGTAAAGTTTGGTGGAGGGGGGATGATGGTGTGGGGTTGTTCATATGTGAGCCAGTACTTCTGACCACACAGTGTATGACGTACAACACCAGCCAAATATCTGGACACACCATTCTGATTAGGTAGGTGTATTCACATCTATGAATGGTACTAGATTTGAGTTCATGAATCCATCTCACAGCTCTTGTCAGTCCACACGTGCAGCTCCTGTGCCAGCTCAGGTATGACCAGGAACGTCCTCCAGCCCTGACGCTTCTTGGATTTGAGAATGTCCCCAAAAATGTGGTCTCCAATGTAGAGAATGTCCTTTCCTTTAGCCCCAAGCAAGTCACAAACAATGTCTGAAGAACCTGGGGGAAGAGCAATTCAGTTTTCAAAAGCCCAACATCCCCTCAACCCAAAAATCAACAAAGATAGTGTTATTGTTTTGTAAAATTGTGCATTGTTGAGTGTGTTCTGCAAACATGGTTTCATGGAAGGACGAGCCAGACCATGTGACATCATCAGCTTCCAGACTAAGAGCACAACATCCAAAAAATGAATTTATGATGATCTCTGGAGCTTTAAACCAACATCCTCCCTGATTCACTTCCAACTTTTCAACAGCCTTAAGCACTAGTAGAAATTATAAGTTTCATCAACTTGAACTGGATTTCATTTTTAAACGTTTATGACAGATATGCCTGCCATCCAGAATACTCTGCCACATGCAACCCTTGAAACCAGAAACATTTTGCTCCACTGTAGGATCAGTTTCTGAATGTTGCTGTCTCATGTGGATTTGCAGAACCGTGAACTTGCTTCTTCCACCGTACAATGTTTTCTTTCCCAGTTCATCCAGCCCATATCATCTGAGCAGCACTGGAAGATAACAGCGATGGGATATGGATGGAGATGAAACTAACTTGATTTTTGTATAAATACAGGCTGGTTTTAACAACTTACCTCACCTACAAATCATCAACAAACATCGTTTAAGCGTTGGCCAGGCCTGGTGAAATTAAAGTGGTCAAAACTTTATTGCCACAACTGTCTTTGGACTGTATTTGCAGCATGAAATGCAAACATGGGAAACATTTGTGTGTGTCTGTATATATATATATATATATATATATATATATATATATATATATATATATATATATATATATATATATATATATATATATATATATATATACACACACACACACACACACACACACACTCTAAACATTTTACTTCATACTTCAGATAAATCTTTGCCATCAGTGATTCAGTTTCATGTGCATCATTAACAGTTTGCATATCAGGTCTGAATTTATTGTGACACTTAATGTTATTTCTAAAGGCATATTAGTTTAAAATAAAATTTAATGAAATAAGTAAAAATATTACACTCATAATTTAAGAGTGATGTCACACGTCAGCTGGTCACAACTACAAATATACTAAAATGCACTGAGCCTTGGAAATGTTGTACTTGTCTAAAACCCGTCTGGACACTTTTTGAGTGTAAAGTTTGGTATTTACCTCCAGAGTAAACAATGCCATGCTGGAGAGGTCCAGTGTACGTGCCGATCTTCAGCCGACCCGTTGCCTGAAAGAAACCAGTACCAAGACCTTCATATTTTTATCATTTTAATATATAAAAAAATACACAAAAATCTTTCATGTGGAAAAACATTATTGTATAAATAAAAACTCAAGATGCATCAGTATCAAAATTACATAAAAGTACTATAATTGTTTGAGCAATATTTGTTATTAAAAAATGAAAAGGGTATATACATACGTGGACAAATTAGTTAGGCCCGTTCCCTTTAAAACCCAAAACACAACGGTCACTGAAATAACTTAAATCTGACGAAGGGAGGAAAGAATGAACTGAAAATCAACAAGGAAAAATCCATCACTGCTTTTGAATCGTGGTTCCGCAAACGCAGTGAAATAAAACAGAAAATGTGGTCTGGACAAAGATGACGGTACGGTCAACCGAATATTTTGTTGCACAACCTGTTTTCTGGAACGAGCCCACCTCTGGACAGGTGTTCTGGTCCTCATCCACAACCTCATCTCCAGACTGCAGGTTCCAGATGTTTCCACGGATGTTCAACAGGACGTAGATCAGGACTCATAGTCCAGTGTTTGGTTCTGAGTTGTTCTCGCTGGTTCTGGTTGTGTGTTTTGGGTCATTACCCTGTTGGAGGACCAGGACCTGCGACTGAGACCTGGATTTCTGACACTGGGAAACATGTCTCCTACACCCTGTACCAGACTCTAAAAGCAGCTCCAGAACAGAACCGAGCCTTAGTAGCTGCAGTCTTCTTTTCTTTGAAGCCTTATTTGATGTGACTCATGAAAAAGCTCCAGTTTTGTCTCATCTGACCAAAGGACATTCTCCCAGAAGTTGACCGTTTTTTAAGTTGTTCTGGGCTCTTGGTTGCCATTCATATCAGCCGTCTCTTCGATATTCCTCGTGGCTGGCTACAGCTCCCTGGACCTGAAACGTCTGATTGAAGTTTCCAGCTGCAGTCACAGGTACAGCGAGCTGCCTGGAGATGGTCTCCTAGCCTTCACCTTCCACACACACGTCTGGAATGTTCTTTCTGCTCTCCTCAGACAACTGTGTCCTTTGCTTTCTCTGGCCTACGTTCAGTGTGGTGAACACTAGACACCGAACAGGAGAGTGATGGCTTTTAACCCTTCAAACAGTCAAACTGACTGAAGATTGAAGACAGCTGTGATGTGAAGACACAATCTACGTGAACACGTCACTTTGGTCGAACCACAATTCACAAGCAACGTCTGATTGCCATTAGTCCGTTTTGGACTGAATTAATATTTAATGTTGTTTTTGCCAGTGACCATTGTAGGGGTTTCTTTATTTACGAGTGCCAACTAATTTGTCCATGTATGAATTTGGGATTTCTTTGAAAATTGACCTTTAATCAGAATCTTCAAGCCATGTGGTATTTCCATACTTACGATGTCGACTTGTCGCAGCACTGTGCCCTCTCCAAAGAACACAGGTTTACGGGCATCCACCAGGATTAGGTCGAAGTACGACTGCCAGGGTTGGTGGGGCACGTCCGGCTGCCGTAAATTAATGTACACATAATTTAGGATTACAACAATTCATCTAGTTCGTCTGGACAATGACACACTTTTGATGATTTTGCCTTTAAACACCACTACAATGAATTTAAAACAAAACCATGAAAATATACTTTTGTCCAGATGGTTGAAATATGATTTAACGTTTGGCTTTATGCAATCATTATCTTTGTAAGATGTATGAAGTCATCTGTGTCACCTTTGGACCATGAGGAAAGTCAAACAGGTAGGTCATAATTTTCTATAAGACAGAAAAGATGTTAATATTAGGGCACAAAGAAGAAAATGACAAGAACAATTCAGACACCCTGACATTTAAAATGTCTCTGTCGCTGTCATTCCATCCTGAGGGGGTTTTCACATGGTTGTGTGTTTAATGTGTGCATCCCTCCCTGGGCCGATGCTGCAGCTGCATGTGAGCTGCTCCACAGCGCAGTGAGCTGCATGCACAGGCAACACCCTCAGGCCCTCCTCCTCATCAGCGCAGACCTTCATCGTGCCTCTCTGTGCCCACCTGTCCTACCTTCACCCAGTATGTGAAATGCCATACCTGTGGACAGCTGTCCCACAACACTGATGCCAAAGTCGCCTCCACATTCTGCGGAGACTGAGGTCTCTGTGCACGCGTATGCTGCAGACCTTTTATGACTCGGTGGTAGCCTCAGCCATCCTTCACATATTTTCCCCAGCGGTCACTGAACATGAGTTCTTGTGCAATAACTTTACTTCAGCTGTTATTATGTACATTTTTATAGCTTATATCCTTACCTTTTCTTTGACATAATGCACATTTTTGTATATAGTATTTGCTTCTTTGCACTTGCATTATTTGGAGCAACGGCCAGCTCCTTCTAATCTGATCTGATCTGAGATCATTTCAGTTGAAATAATATAAAAATCAAATCCCCCCTTTATTTCTAACATCTAAACTCAGCTACAACTACATCATGTGACCATTTGCACAGAGACAATCACATTATTGACCACATTACAGAGACTGAAACATTATTTGGACTGCAGAACACTGAGCTGTTTTAAGCAAATGTATCACACAGATTGGGGGTTATTCATCTAAATTAAGGGTTTTTGTTCACACCGAACAGATCAGGGTGCTACTGGACTGTGCAGTAGGGTTGAATCATCGTGCAGCATTTAGAAAACCTTCTCTCACCTCTGTATATTTGTAATCACTGTTAGTGGCCAAAAACACTTTGGCCACTTCATTCATGCGGCTGATGAGCAGAGGAAGCTTCGGCTAAGTGGAGGTAAACACAAGCACAAACAAACAACACTACCTTGTAAAATCACAATGATCACAATAAAAATAAACATTGGTTTACATCTAATCAGTATTTGAGTGGTTCCATTCCAATACAAGGTTGAAGTCCAAGTTGGCATCCATAAATAAGCAGAAGTTTAGCCGCGGGTAAACTTACATCCTTCACCACGTACTTCTCCAGGTTTTCAACGGTCTTTTCCTTTAAGGATCCCTGCAAAGATATTGCAACAAGTGGCTGAAAGCTGTAAAAGATCTGAGCAGCGAAAGCACGAGGAACAGGTTCTACCTTGAAGTGGACCCAGTCCACTGCATCCCGGACATCCTGGAACATGCTCTTGTAGGACATGAAAAGGTCCCCATCTTTGAAGCCCGCCTCACAACTGCAGGGTACAGCGATCACAGCATCACACTGTCACAGATGGCGTTTTCCACAACGCTGTATTCCTTTCAAGTAAAGCTTTTGGAAGAAAACCTTAGAAAACAGTGACTGTACTGACATTCTGAGTGTCATGGGCCAATAAACGTAGGACTATGATTTTAATGGCGTTTTAAGGGTCCCGGTCTTCATTTAGGTTTTGTTGAACTATGGAAGTATCTAAAAAATGCAGTGCGCATCAAAGATGAGCCAGCCAGGCCATTTTGTTAGGATTACAAGTATGTGTGGACACAGCCGAGCCGCAAGAACGGCTTCTGTCCAGTCACTGCTGCTAAAGGTCGAGCATAGTATATATTCAGGAAGATTGGGCATGTCTGATCCAGCAAGACAGCTTGGTCCTCGTCTAATAATGGGACTTAGATGAAGACTGTTTATGGTAAATCAGCACAGAAAACCAACACATTGTACTGGTTCACATGTCTGTAGGAGAGCCAACATGTAAATACTCTAAATATACTGTTACACTTCAATTATAGAATTAATAATTATACTCTAAATATACTGTTACAGTTCAATTATAGAATTAATAATTATACTCTAAATATACTGTTACAGTTCAATTATAGAATTAATAATTATACTCTAAATATACTGTTACAGTTCAATTATAGAATTAATAATTATACTCTAAATATACTGTTACAGTTCAATTATAGAATTAATAATTATACTCTAAATATACTGTTACAGTTCAATTATAGAATTAATAATTATACTCTAAATATACTGTTACAGTTCAATTATAGAATTAATAATTATACTCTAAATATACTGTTACAGTTCAATTATAGAATTAATAATTATACTCTAAATATACTGTTACAGTTCAATTATAGAATTAATAATTATACTCTAAATATACTGTTACAGTTCAATTATAGAATTAATAATTATACTCTAAATATACTGTTACAGTTCAATTATAGAATTAATAATTATACTCTAAATACAGCGTATAATTGTCAGAAATAGTTGGGGTGTCCTGAATCATCTACTACTACTACTACTACTACTACTACTACTACTACTACTACTACTACTACTACTACTACTACTACTACTAATAATAATAATAATAATAATAATGGAGTACCTTGTGTATCTGGAGCAGTTACTGAAGAAGTCCACCAGGCAAGCAAAGAGGTAGGTTTCTTTTGATACATACCAATAAAGATAACAGAGAATATAAACGTAAACACCAATGCACAGAGAATACATGAAATCAGAAGTACTGCTGGGTCTTCTGCACAATGACAACTAGTGCATATTCTTTTCAATAAAACATATTTTGGCATACTTAACTGTTCTTCTGAGTTGACATTTTATTACTCTGAAATAATGCTATGTTAGTGTCTTTTTTCTTTTTTGTAAATCAAGATCAAATGTAACCGTTAAGTCTGCACCTAGAAAGCTTTAACATTTCCAAACATTAAATCCTTTCGTAATACAAAACACACAGTAGAAGTGTGGAAGCTTGAACGTTGAGAGGCAGTCTATCACACTGTTTGATGAAAGCATGATCCATCTGCACTACATGTGCGACACATGTAGTGCAGAGTACACAGTACATCGTACACAGATATTAGTGTGGTTTCTAATAACCATTACTGATAAATGCATTTTTAACCCAAGTCTGCACACAGCCACTTCTGAGGTCAGTTAATCTCCCCTATGAAGCGAAGCAGGCCTTTGGGCTGTGGGAGGAAACCACAAGTCCACGCAGTCACAGAAAACACGGACACCTACCACAGAACCAGCCTGAACCGTGCAGACGGAGCCGATGTAGATTCACACCACCGCAAGCGGGCAGTAACCAGCGCAGTCTTTCAATCGCCCATTAAAGATGTGTTCCACAAATGTTTTATATCACACCACTATTATATAGTTACATACAGAGGTTTGTGGATAGTGATTGTTTTTTTTGTTTTTAAACTGATTTTATTATTTATTTTTTGAATGATTTTGCCATCCTATACCACCACAATGAATTCCAAGTAAAACCATCCAGATCTGAGGTTTCCACATTTAGGAATTAGAGCCATTTTAAGCAGGGAACTTTTTAAATTTAAAGTTTTGGACGACTGACTAAAAAGATTTAATAGTTGATGTCAGGAGGAAACCTGACAGAAGGAAAACTGAAAACCCAATAAAACACAACATGAACCTGCACCAGCAGGAGCGCACGTACACACTGGGTGTGGCCAATTCAACAGTTTCAAACATGTTTCACCCCAGAAGAAGAAGAAAAGGCTCTGGAGATCTTAAAGATGTCAGAAGGCCTGCAAGACCACGGTACAACTAGAGCGGATGGTGACGGAATCCGTTCCTTCCTGGATGGAAATCCCGTCATATCTACAGACGCCAGGAATATTCCTGAGAAAATATGTTTTTCATCATCAAAGTCTACGATCAGGAGGCGCCTTCTTTAATACACATAGTTAATACAAATTGTAAATCACAGAAACATTTCCAAACCGATTAGACAAACAAAAACAAAAATGAACCAAAAAAATAAAAGCTACCCATGTCCAAAATTTAAAAAAAAAAGTAACTGCTCGTGACCCAAAGCACACAAATTCATGAACAATAAATGGTGGTGGATGGAGATGCATGACTGCCAGAGGACCTGGTCTTCAGTAATGATGCAACTGCTGCAGGAGAAGAGAAGGTCTGATCTGTAAAGCGCTCCCAGACGGACAAATGTCCCAGACGGACAAATGCTAAAAACTGATAGGACAGGGTTCTCACTGGTTCTCACCCCAACGGACATCAGTAGGGCAAACGTAGAGGCAGAAATACCTGCAGAGGCCATCAACTGTCCCTGCTCTGAAGGTCAGGCAGACCATCTGCAGGGCAGAAACTGAGAAGCTGGTGAAGTGCATGAGCTTCAGATGCCAGGCTCTCACTGACGATGGCTGATGGTCATAGTAGTACATAATAGTACAATCATAATACTTTGTTCCAATACTTATGAGTCCCTGAAAATTGAGGTATTTTGGTAAAACAACTTAAATTCCAGGAGGGTGAATGACATATTTAACACTGAAAATATACACTTTGATGACATCTTGATTGTTTTATTTCAAATTCATTGTGGAAATATAAGGAGGCAAAATCTTCAAAACTCTCTCACTGGTGCTGAGATTACTCATTAAAATACTAGACAACGGTAATAAAGCCAATTCATCCCTAAATGGTTTTGATATCTTAAATAATCGTGAATAAATAAGCCACTGGTTTCAATATTAGACGACTGCCTTTTCTTTTTACAAGTTTACACAAACAAGGCTTGAACTGAATGTTTGTGTCATGCTTTGGTCGAACTACGACAAATAAGCTCTTCCCCTAATGTACACCAAGTGCACACTGATATAAAGTGAATTGGCTAGAACGATGAAGAGGACTGGACAGTTGAAAGTGGTGTGTAAGGTGAACCCCTCACTCAATGACAAGCTGTCCAACGGAGGCAGCCAAACGAAGGGAACAGCTCATGATTGTCTTTGTAAAAAATAAACCCAGACCCTTAAGCAATCATAGCACTTCCTTTCCTATGAATGAATATGATAATCTGTTGACCTACCCGGCAGGTTGAACAGTGTGTTAAGGATGCAGAAGCGCTCGGTGTCCCCGCGTTGAATGAATTTGTTGGGGTACATTTCTCTGATGTCAGCTCTGTGCAGAAATGAAACAAGTCATGTAGCGGTGACCATCACAAAACCCTCAACCCATTTCAGAGAAAAAGACGCAACAAAAACAAAAACTGAACAGCAGACGTCTCTTTAACAGACTGGCACATCGAGTATAAATGGATTAACCTTAAAAATGGTGAAAAATGGCTCTTCCTGGTGTCGCTGCTCTTTCAGAAGTTTTTTTTTCAGTTGGGATTTTTTTGTACAGAATAAAAGGATATTATGATTGCGTGTTGTATATTTAGGGTTTTATTTTTGTGCATGCTGTATAAACTATGCTATATTCGGACAAAACAGTAGCTGTAAAACATCTAGTTGGTGTAAAGTTTAGTGTGTCAGGACCAGTAGTCACAGCTGCAGCTGCAGGACCAGACTGGAGCAGCTGGTCTTCAACACAGCTTCATCTGGATCTGCTGCTGTAGACCTGCTGCAGGGGGACCCCAACATGATCCTCTGACCTGCAGTCCCACCTCTGACCACCTCAGTGTCTGCTGTCTACACCTGTTTAGATAGTGGTCTCTGTAGTCCACCAACTAACCAGGTACCAGTCACATAAACATGGAAGTCTTAGTTCTGCTGCTGACAGATGATTATACTGATGGATCTGGTCTTTGGTACATTTGACGGTGTGTCTGTGTGTCTCTTCTCTCTACTTCTTGTTCTACCCGGCTGGTCTTCAGCAGGAGGGGCCCCCCTCATGATCCAGGTCCTGGTCCAGGTTTCACTGTTTGGTTTAAGGTTTTTCTCCCACTAGGGAAGGTTTTTTTAAACCTGCCGTTGTTTATGTAATAATTGATCGGGGGTCATGTTCTGGTCTCTGGTAGATCCTGGAGACAACTTGTGTTTGTGTGTGTAATAGACGCTGAATAGATAAAACTAAATTGAACGAGCTCGACTAAAGACTGACCATACGAATGATAAATATTGATCACAGCTGCAATATAATGTCATTTTGTTTTCTATTTAAGTTTTATTACGGGTCACCTTAAATAAGCAATACACATAAAGGTGTGTGGGAAATGTCAAGGTCAAGTCAAGGTGAATACTTGAATGCAGCTTTTACCAACAAAGTCTTTTATTGAAACGAGACATGCAGTGTCACTACACCTGTCGATGAGTTGTCACGGTTACCTGATGTATTCTTAAAGAACAGTTGCACAGTTTACAGAATGACATTTCTTTAACTTTAAATTGGTGAATAATTTTGAAAAATTACTTTTCAGCTTATTTTCAGTTTGATTTGCTTAAATTTATTTGTATTTTCTCCATGTCCCAAATTTATTTATTACTGTCTCTTATTTTGTTTTAATTTAGTAACTAATTGAAAAACTATTTTGGAGATTCAAAAATCTTGGGAATTTTATAGTCATTTGTTCTTTTGTTGATAAAGTAGAATTAAAAATATGCATGTTAATTATTCAAGAGGAATCATGATACATTTCACAATCCTCCGTTTATTTTTGAATAAGCACATTGGGCCAACATTTTTATTTTGGATTATGATTTTGAATTTGGTTTGCTGACATCATGTTTGAAAATTAGTCTAGTTTCATGTCCCTTCAAAAAATAAATAAAAAAAGAGAAACAAAATTGTGAGATAAGGAAAGGATGTAAGAATGTTGCCCTTACCCCCGCAGGAAGTTAAACCCGCGCACACACACAAGAATGTTCCCATACGTGTCCACTTTGAGGAGGTTGCCGTACATGGTGTCAAACACCAGACCTCTGTGAAAAGTGAAGACAAGCAAGTAAAGATGGAAAATTCAGGGACAGCGCTGAGTTGCACTTCCCAAAAATCTAACTTTTCTTTCAACTGTCCACAAAGCATTTCCTCGGTAGCCGGTTCCACCGTGAGTTGCCGAGGTGCTCTCTGGTCAAGCTCAGGCCAACAGCAGCAGCGTTTTTTGGAGTGGCCTCCTCTGTGGTGTTCTGGCATTGCTTTCGCCTGTGCAGATACTTAACAGAGGTGTTTGTTTGCCAGCTCTAGTCATATCTTCAAGCCTTGAGCTGTTAGTCATGTTGTCTTCTTTACCTTGTGGATTCTGCATTCGTGTCTTTGGAAATAAACTTGGCTTGGGATCTAATTATAGGAAGAGTAGCCACAGTACTAGTCTGTCCATTTAAGAGGATTAGTCTGTGGACTGACAAGTGACTGGTAGATGGCACAAGATTTTCAGATTACTTTGTATTCATTCATATGTACAGAGATCTCATATAAACAAAGCCCAGTTCACATCAAACTAAAACAATATGTTCCTGGGGAAGGGGCAAAACTAACTAATGTCCCTCACCCAGATGGTGGGCGAGGATGCAGGCCAGTCCAGGTAAGCCCAAATGTATAGTGAGGGTTTGCTGGGAACATCTGCAGAGGAGCCTTTCAGAAGGATCTTCAACTCCCACCTCCAAAAGAACTTCGTAGCCTCCCAGGGCGTGTGGGGGATATTGAGTCTGAACCTGCTATGTTCTGCATCTCCACACTTGAGGCGTCCGACCGATGTTGCAGCAGCAAGGTTTTCTGTGCCTGTTGTGGCAGCAATTCCAGAACCTGGTGGTGGACAGCCAGGGTGGGAGAGCTGGTACCCCGGACACAGCTGACATATACAAGCAGGCCAGGTGTGCTGCAGCCTCGGCCGTCTCTGAGGCAAAAACTCAGGTATGGGTCTGGTGGGAGTACGGTGAGGCCATAGAAAGGCTTTCAATCAACCTAGAGAAGAGCTTGACAAGTCGCCAGGCAGTTCAGGCAGGTGAAGTACAGCTTCACCAACATTGTGTATACTGAAGGTATGGCTTCTGTTGACCTCGATTGCTTTTAAGGACTTTGAGGATGTTCTCAATCCCATCAGCACGTCAACCACAGAGCACAAATCTTTGGACTCCAAGGTGGGCTAGCCCATTGCTCAGGCTGAGGTCATCGAGGTGGTTAAAAAGTGTTGTGGCAGGACTCTGCAGGTGAATTAAGCCCACCCTAAATTCCTCAAGCCTCTGGTTATTGTGGGGCTGTTCTAGTTCCTCCAATCCAACGTTATTTATAAAGCACTTTAAAATAACCACAATGGACCAAAGTGCTCTACCGAGAAGCACATAAAAATACATGCCAGATAATAAAATACAGTGAAATCAGAGAATATAAAACAACTAAAAAATAAAAACTTAGTTAATTATCAAAAAACTGTAGCTTCAGAATGGGTTTTTTAATCGAGGGAGGGAATACTGCATGTTTCTGATATTTAGGAACCACCTGAAGACAGACGCCGTTCATAACTGCAAGAACAGATGATCCTGCAACAGAGAAAACCTTTCAGCAGTTGCAACATCACAAGCAGCGCCTCTGGACTGGCAGACGGGGGTAGCGGTTCCTCTTTTTAAAAAGTGGGACCAGAGGGCGTGTTCCATTTAAAGCACAATGACACTCCTAAGCCTCCCTGGTAAGGTCTACGCAGGAATACTGGAGGGAAGTCCCATTGATAAAGTTATGAGGTGAGTGGGGAGGACCCCAGTGCAGGAGATTTAAACCAGAGTATTTTATTTCATAAAAAGTGCTGCTAAACAGGAATCCAAAAAGTAAATCTAAAATGCCTCCAACAAAAAACAAAGAGGAAAACCAGAGAGCGAGAAAAAAAGATTGGGATGGCAAAACAGACGGGTTGAAATAGAGATGTTGAAACTCAAACAGGATGCCAAATCAGGCCTGTAGACAGACAGACTGGTAGAAAGACAGACAGACAGACTGGTAGAAAGACAGACAGACAGACTGGTAGAAAGACAGACAGACAGACAGACTGGTAGAAAGACAGACAGACAGACAGACTGGTAGAAAGACAGACAGACTGGTAGAAAGACAGACAGACTGGTAGAAAGACAGACAGACAGACAGACTGGTAGAAAGACAGACAGACAGACTGGTAGAAAGACAGACAGACAGACTGGTAGAAAGACAGACTGAGTGGTAGAAAGAAAGACAGACTGGTAGAAAGACAGACGGACCAGCAGGGAAGTACGGAAAGACAAGACAACATATAGGCTCACTGGGGCTGACGAGACACAGGTGCAAACAATCAGGACAGATGAGGCCAGGAAACAGACCTTCAAAGTAAAACAGAAACCGAAGAGGACAAAGGCAAGAAAACAAGAGCCAAGAACACCGTCATTAAACCGAACCCAGATACTAAGACACACCAAAACTAAAGAACCAACTATGACAAAAGTATACAAACTCAAAACCCAACCCAAATAGCCCTACTTCATAACAGATAATTCAACCTCAGATTCAGGAAAAACATTGGATGTGGAACACTGGACCAGCTACAACCCTGTTAGGGTCCTAGAGGGGGAATGGGTCTCTGGCCAACTGGTCAACCTGTTCTTTTTTGGACTTGGAGAGGGCTCTTAACCTTGTCCCTTGGGGTTTCCACTGGGGAGGACTCCAGGAGTTGTCGCAGTCCAAGGATGTACAATTGTGTGATCGATGTAGCCTGTTGGCTTTATCAAGACATGATCTTCAGCTCTAGCGTGAGCAGTTTACACCTGAGCGTAAGGCAGCAGGGATGAGAATC
>CM026208.1:28279819-28293019 GCA_014839995.1 Xenentodon cancila | reverse complement strand
AGTAACCAAGTATATGAATAAAATAAAAGAAGCACCATTGACACGTGTTTCAAGTTAAGAACAGGAAGATCCTTGCTGCAGAACGTTTCACCATGTTGACCAGCATGTACCTGTGGTGAGCTTCACGGCGATACTTCTTCATCGCCACACCATCCATGCTGAGTGGCAGCTCGGCATACTTCTGCAGACAGTCACTCCAGGACGTCATCATCAATGTTCCTACAACAGAAAACCAGGGTCAGCCGCTGTAATCAGGACGCATAACTGTCTTCTGACAACAGTACTTTATTCTCTTAATAGATATTATATTTTAATCAGTGTTTGTCATTTATTGACATAGGAAAAGTGATACTGTATTATCATACAGTCATGAGCTATACATATATAAATAATTAACTTTCATTCAAGGTACTGCTGCTTAAAAACCCGGACCTACATGTAATAACGCTGAGTGTACTTGATTTTGTTTGTATTCACTTTTAAATGACATTAATACGGCGGGGTGGTGTTTAGATGTGGCTCTCCTGTTGTCGGACACCAAGAGCCACTATGATCAGACGGTTTTTATTACATTACCACTAACTTTTACACAGCTGCGGGTGATTGACAGGCACAGATTGACAGTTCCGAGCAGAGTGTAACAGTGAGGAAACGGTTTAAACGAAGCGACCGTAAAACCATGCGGGTCAGTCTGGCACCGCCGCACACACCACACTAACTAAACGGTGCCAGGCGGATCCAGACGTCGGCGTGAGAACAGCCAGGGGCGGAACACGCTCCGGCAGGGGCGAGCCGGGCGCTGCAACCCCGGGACCCCCTCATGCACCCGCCGCCACACGGCTGAACAAGCAGAAGTGCTCTTCCGCTTGTGTCGTGACCGGACGAACTGCCTCCAACTATCGGAACAACTGTTTCCACGCCCAGCTCAGTTACCACACACTTATAAACGCGTCCCGGCGCCGAATCAATATACGAGTGGACTGGCTAAAGCAGCTCCGTCAAACAGACGACCTCACAACAGCCGCTCACGCGCGTCGTTTCTGTCCAGCTGACGACAAAAACTCACCGTGAGGCTTCGAGCGGCTCTCAGAGCGGAGCATGCGCACTGGACCGCAGCTGCCGGCGGCACGCGCTAGATTGGATCAGCTGGACGGACGGTCCGGTCTACAGGTGTGCAGATGACCAACATCCAAATGTTCCTGCGACCGATCCGAACCTGCAGCAACCCACTGCCCAGGACGCGCTCGCTTTTCTTCGTGCTACCTTTAAGGCTGGCTGCAACCCCGACTCTCAGATGTCTACCACCTACTGTTCAGGCATGTGTAGGGCAGCTGGAGGAGATCTTTATCTGGGATAAACGATGGAGATATAACGTCATAAGAGGTGTTTGATCACATATAAGATCAAATAAGACAAGACCAGACAGATACAATATGAACAAAAGTCCAAAAAGGAAAAGATGTGTTCAATAGCAATGATTAACTAATTACAATATAATTAGGGATTTACAATGTTAATAAAAGTAATAATAAGGTAATTATAAAAATGGCTGGGTGATAATAATGAGGCATTAACAAGTGGATTTTCAATAAAATCCTTTTAAACATGTGTAGGAGGTAGTGCCAGATGAACAGTATGTATTTACATATTGATATCAATATTACAGATTGAATAGTTGCAGACAGATGTTTGTTCTCCTGTAATCCAGCTGTTATAAATTAAACCATCTATTTTCTGTTTTTCCTTGTTGTGTTGTTCTTTTTCTTTAGATTTGCTACTTCAATAGTTTTCCTGCACACATCTGAAGAAACAGTGTTATCAGATAACTGCGACTCATATGTCTTTAGGACACGAGTTGGTACCATTATAAAAAAATACAGGTATGTTGAATTGGTCATTAAAAGGAGGTCTGTTTTGATTGTTGGTGTTTGGCCCAAAAAGGAAAAGACTTTGTTGTGTGATGTGGTCGTAATGGAGGAATTTAGAATTGCTTGCCAGAGAAAGTTGCCATGTACCTCAGTCAAAGTTTCTAAAGTAGTTACAGCAGCTGTTCTAGCACATCAGTATGTTCTCAGTATAAATATACTTTGATGAACAGCTCCAAACGCCACAGCATGACTCCTCTGCTTCCGCTCCTTTGGACCTGGTGAGGCAGAAGGACAAGAACGGTGCTGGCGGAGCTGGGTTCTTCCAGCCATTCAGTTTCCAATTGTTTTGTTATAAGTGAGACCTAGTTTTCAAAGGCTGTTACTTTGGTCAAAACTCCACCTGTCTGTTCTTCCTGAAGTGGAGAAGGCTGATTTGGATATACATTCCCGTTTTATTATGATCAGTAGGGTTTCTCTACCTGAGGGTGCAAGAGTCCCTGTGACCACATTGCTGGACACAGCAGCATCCAGGTCTATTATTCTCCACAGTGCATTGCCTTTATCCAAAAAACCCCTCTGGGTTCAAATGAGTTGGTACGAAGCTTTGATATTCATTTCGTTTTGTGAACGTTCCTTTGCGTTCCATTGAGCTGGAGGTGTGGATTTTCTGGGGAAATGATCATGCTGGGGGAAAAGTTTTGGTTTCTCGTGAGGTTACCGCTGTTGCTGTGGTCTCTGAGGGCCTGTTGACGTACAGAAACATTATCCTAAAGTGTTTCCTGTAAAGGTACAGACATGACATGATGGTCCTGTGACTGCTCATCTTGGGGTTAACAACACCTGTAATTGTATTTTGTACTATTTTGATTTTCTTGGCCTGGACTTTTAGCGAATGTAAAGCTCGTTGATCAGGATTTGATTGCTTTGGTCCCTCACAGTGGACCCAGTCCGGTCACAGGTTTTTGTGTGTGTGCGTCCACTCATGTCCCGGAAGCCTTTCCCATGCATAAAAAACCGCACCGTCAGTGTAAACGGTCCTGGTGACGTTCTGTTCTTTGTTTGGTTTGCCCACAGTAGTTGAAATGGACCACGTGGACTAATTATATTCAGTATATCTGGTTTTTCTTAGCTAGTAATGACTGAACTTGACATTCCTCACGGCTGGTCCAGCGCAGATCGTCCTGAAAATAAAAAGTGCACCGGAGAGATTCCACCAGACACTTACATACTTCCAGGGTTTTGGTTGGAGTTTATTAAAGACGCGATGAAGGGGTGCATCTTTCTCCGTTTATTGCCCCATAAGCAGTGCAGGAGTCACTCAGTTTTAGTCGCTCTGACGGATGTATGTGGCCCATTGAAGATGCTGAGGTGGAAACGGTGACGAACCACAGAACCTTCCTGATTATGTCAGTGCGTTTCGTCTCAAACTCCATAGGGCCTGTGCATTGGTTAAGAAAGTCTTGCTGAAACTCAAGGTCGAATGAGGATGTGGTTTGTCAGGACTGCGAAAAAAAGGACAAGGTTTTGGTTTTACTACCTGTTCCTGATTCCAGTTTGCAGGCGTTTTATAGCGGTCCATACGTGTTGGATAGGAAGGTGAGTGACATGGACTATCCATCCATTATCTATACCCGCTTTATCCGTTTCTGGGTCACGGGGGTCTGTCGGAGCCTATCCCGCCTATCCACCTGGTCTGTCGCAGGGCCACATATAGAGACAGACAAACATGCACGCTCAGATTCACACCTAGGGAGAATTTAGAATGATCAATCAACCTACACTGCATGTTTTTGGACTGTGGGAGGAAGCCGGAGTACCCGGAGGGAACCCACGCAAGCATGGTTAGAACATGGAAACTCCACACAGAAAGACCCACCGGGCCGGGAATCAAACCAGGAACCTTCTTGCTGTGAGGCAACAGTGCTGACCACTAAGCCACCGTGCTGCCCCTGACATGGACTACTGGGATGGAAATATTAGTCGCAGCCCTTCTGTGAACTCTTATAGTACAGCTTGTGCAGACTCGTATTTTGTCTTTGAGACTTTCCTGCTCTCTGATATATGTTTTGACCCGCTTGCATGCAAATGAGAAATAAAATCTACTGAACTTGGATCATCTTTCACATCTTTATTCATGATAATGTAATGCTCTCAGTTTCATCCCAGTTAGTCATCCAGGTGATATAGAATAAACAATATAATGGCCATGTTACAGGGCTGCTTCCCATCATGGCGCACATTGACTCTTACCTTTTGCATCTGACTGACTCTTATCGAGGTGAAGTCATTAGTTTTATTACTTCTCATCATTCTCTATTTTCTGACATTCCTTCTCAAAGGACCGTTTTGGAGGATAACGCTGATGTGTGCGACGCTGCCCCAATAAAGCAGCATCGTTTATTTAGGCTCGGCTGCTCCATTCAGCCTGTGGCAGGTGCCACTATCCCCGAGGGCAGAACGGATTTCTACGTTTGTGACTGATTGTTGCAGCATACAGTGATGCCTTTTGGTGTTCATGATGCGCCTGCTACATGTCAATGGTTAGTAAACAAAGTTTTATCCGGAGCGCCCAGGTGTAAAGCTTATCTCGATGATATCGTGTATTCCAGCTTTCCAGGCATGGCTGGTTGTTACTGAAGCTTCAGTCTGATTTCTTCTGTGGTTGCTGCTCTGCTCACTGATTTGAGCCCAAAAGTAAGATTTATCTGTTATTGCCACATGCTTTTGAGTCCATTAAGGCACTGTTGACCCATGTGCTGGTTCTTGCTGCACCGCCATTTGATTCGCTTTTTAGACTGGCAGCAGACAGCAGTGATACAAGCATTGGCGCTGTCCTGTTAAAGGACAGCTCTGATGAAGTGGAATACCTGCTGTGCTGCTTCTCAAAAAAGTTTAAAAGGCATCAAAAGGTCCATTTGACTGTTGAGAAGGAGGCCCTTGCGCTGGTGCTTGCTCTTAAACATTTCAAGGTTAATATTGGTTTGTTCATTAGCCTGATCAAAAGCCTCTGGTTTATTCAAATGAATGTGGAACTCCAACCAGCGGCTTATGCAGTAGCCTTTATCCGTACAGTCATTTGGAAATCGAACACACTGCTCTCTCCTCTTTGAACTGCCACCTAATCGTGGTGGACGGGTTTGTGTGCCCGAAGGTTAAGGGAGAATTTTTTTGATTTTGTGTTCATCTGATTTTTCTAACATTTATATTTTGTCTTCTCAGACTGAAAACTAATTTATCTGTCCCAGTTTAGCAGGTAAGTAAAAACCTGCAGTAAGCAATAGCAGTAGTAAGTACAAACCTGCAGTAAGCAATAGCAGCAGTAAGTACAAACCTGCAGTAAGCAATAGCAGTAGTAAGTACAAACCTGCAGTAAGAAATAGCAGTAGTAAGTACAAACCTGCAGTACGCAATAGCAGTAGTAAGTACAAACCTGCAGTAAGCAATAGCAGTAGTAAGTACAAACCTGCAGTAAGCAATAGCAGCAGTAAGTACAAACCTGCAGTAAGCAATAGCAGTAGTAAGTACAAACCTGCAGTAAGCAATAGCAGTAGTAAGTACAAACCTGCAGTACGCAATAGCAGCAGTAAGTACAAACCTGCAGTAAGCAATAGCAGTAGTAAGTACAAACCTGCAGTAAGCAATAGCAGTAGTAAGTACAAACCTGCAGTAAGCAATAGCAGTAGTAAGTACAAACCTGCAGTACGCAATAGCAGTAGTAAGTACAAACCTGCAGTACGCAATAGCAGTAGTAAGTACAAACCTGCTGTAAGTAATAGCAGTAGTAAGTACAAACCTGCAGTAAGCAATAGCAGTAGTAAGTACAAACCTGCAGTAAGCAATAGCAGTAGTAAGTACAAACCTGCAGTAAGCAATAGCAGTGGTAAGTACAAACCTGCAGTAAGTAATAGCAGTAGTAAGTACAAATCTGCAGTAAGCAATAGCAGTAGTAAGTACAAACCTGCAGTAAGCAATAGTAGTAGTAAGTACAAACCTGCAGTAAGCAATAGCAGTAGTAAGTACAAGCCTGCTGTACGTAATAGCAGTAGTAAGTACAAACCTGCAGTAAGCAATAGTAGTAGTAAGTACAAGCCTGCTGTAAGCAATAGTAGTAGTAAGTACAAACCTGCAGTAAGTAATAGTAGTAGTAAGTACAATCCTGCTGTAAGTAATAGTAGTAGTAAGTACAAACCTGCTGTAAGTAATAGTAGTAGTAAGTACAAACCTGCAGTAAGCAATAGTAGTAGTAAGTACAAACCTGCAGTAAGTAATTGAAGTAGTAAGTACAAACCTGCCGTAAGCAATAGCATTAGTAAGTACAAACCTGCAGTAAGCAATAGTAGTAGTAAGTACAAGCCTGCTGTAAGTAATAGTAGTAGTAAGTACAAACCTGCAGTAAGTAATAGTAGTAGTAAGTACAATCCTGCTGTAAGTAATAGTAGTAGTAAGAACAAGCCTGCTGTAAGTAATAGTAGTAGTAAGTACAAGCCTGCTGTAAGTAATAGCAGTAGTAAGTACAAACCTGCAGTAAGCAATAGTAGTAGTAAGTACAAACCTGCAGTAAGTAATTGAAGTAGTAAGTACAAACCTGCCGTAAGTAATAGTAGTTGTAAGTACAAACCTGCAGTAAGTAATAGTAGTAGTAAGTACAAGCCTGCTGTAAGTAATAGTAGTAGTAAGAACAAACCTGCAGTAAGTAATAGAAGTAGTAAGTACAATCCTGCTGTAAGTAATAGTAGTAGTAAGTACGATCCTGCTGTAAGTAATAGTAGTAGTAAATACAAACCTGCAGTAAGTAATAGCAGTAGTAAGTACAATCCTGCTGTAAGTAATAGTAGTAGTAAGTACAAACCTGCAGTAAGTAATAGTAGTAGTAAGTACAAACCTGCAGTAAGTAATAGAAGTAGTAAGTAATAGCAGTAGTAAGTACAAACCTGCAGTAAGCAATAGCAGTAGTAAGTACAAACCTGCAGTAAGCAATAGCAGTAGTAAGTACAAACCTGCAGTAAGCAATAGCAGCAGTAAGTACAAACCTGCAGTAAGCAATAGCAGCAGTAAGTACAAACCTGCAGTAAGCAATAGCAGCAGTAAGACCAAACCTGCAGTAAGCAATAGCAGCAGTAAGAACAAACCTGCAGTAAGCAATAGCAGTAGTAAGTACAAGCCTGCTGTAAGTAATAGCAGTAGTAAGTACAAACCTGCAGTAAGCAATAGCAGTAGTAAGTACAAACCTGCAGTAAGCAATAGCAGTAGTAAGTACAAACCTGCAGTAAGCAATAGCAGTAGTAAGTACAAACCTGCAGTAAGCAATAGCAGTAGTAAGTACAAGCCTGCTGTAAGCAATAGTAGTAGTAAGTACAAACCTGCAGTAAGTAATAGTAGTAGTAAGTACAATCCTGCTGTAAGTAATAGTAGTAGTAAGTACAAACCTGCTGTAAGTAATAGTAGTAGTAAGAACAAGCCTGCTGTAAGTAATAGTAGTAGTAAGAACAAACCTGCAGTAAGTAATAGAAGTAGTAAGTACAAACCTGCAGTAAGTAATTGAAGTAGTAAGTACAAACCTGCCGTAAGTAATAGTAGTAGTAAGTACAAACCTGCTGTAAGTAATAGTAGTAGTAAGAACAAACCTGCTGTAAGTAATAGCAGTAGTAAGTACAAACCTGCAGTAAGTAATAGCAGTAGTAAGTACAAACCTGCTGTAAGCAATTGCAGTAGTAAGTACAAACCTGCAGTAAGCAATAGCAGTAGTAAGTACAAACCTGCAGTAAGCAATAGCAGTAGTAAGTACAAGCCTGCTGTAAGCAATAGTAGTAGTAAGTACAAACCTGCAGTAAGTAATAGCAGAAGTAAGTACAAACCTGCAGTAAGTAATAGCAGTAGTAAGTACAAACCTGCTGTAAGTAATAGTAGTAGTAAGTACAATCCTGCTGTAAGTAATAGTAGTAGTAAGTACAAACCTGCAGTAAGTAATAGTAGTAGTAAGTACAACCCTGCAGTAAGTAATAGTAGTAGTAGTAAGTACTAACCTGCAGTAAGTAATAGAAGTAGTAAGTAATAGTAGTAGTAAGTACAAACCTGCAGTAAGTAATAGTAGTAGTAAATACAAACCTGCAGTAAGTAATAGTAGTAGTAAGTAATAGTAGTAGTAAGTACAAACCTGCTGTAAGTAATAGTAGTAGTAAGCACAAACCTGCTGTAAGTAATAGTAGTAGTAAGCACAAACCTGCAGTAAGTAATAGTAGTAGTAAGTACAAACCTATTATTGTTGAAGCAGCTCACAGCTCAACAGCACATAACCTCACAGCAGACATGTTTAAAGTCATTTCAATTGGTTAGTGATAAAGTAATCTTGTACTTGTTCTTACAGGTTGCTTATCTTGACCTCCTTATTTTCATTAAAAAGAAAGGAGGACAGCAGAGACGCAGAACGGAGAAGTGGCTGTGTTGCTCTTTCCGTTTCCTTACAAGATAAAATACTGACTTTGTCTTCCTTTTTGTGTGTTTAATAAATGTTTAGGTCGTTTTAACCTGACAGTTAATACTTAAATGTAGTTTTATGAGTGTTACTCATGAACAGACATCTCGTGAAAACAGACATTTCCCAAACACACTTAGTGAAATTATAGTGAACTTTAGTTTCCACTAAAGTTTGTGTTTAGACTTCAGTCCCTTGTAGCTCTGTACTTAAGTTCTGTTTACAGGGTCAAAGGACTCGGTCGCAGCAGTCACGTTCATGCTGTTCACATCTGGATCTATAAATCTGATCTAAAATCACTGAGACAGTTTGCAGTTAAAATGGTGTTCTCTCCCGTTCCCGGAGCGCCGTTCTCTCCAGTTCCCTCCAGTTCCCGGAGCGCCGTTCTCTCCCTTTCCCGGAGCGCTGTTCTCTCCAGTTCCCGGAGCGCCGTTCTCTCCAGTTCCCGGAGCGCCGTTCTCTCCAGTTCCCGGAGCGCCGTTCTCTCCAGTTCCCGGAGCGCCGTTCTCTCCAGTTCCCGGAGCGCCGTTCTCTCCAGTTCCCGGAGCGCCGTTCTCTCCCTTTCCCGGAGCGCCGTTCTCTCCCTTTCCCGGAGCGCCGTTCTCTCCAGTTCCCGGAGTGCCGTTCTCTCCAGTTCCCGGAGCGCCGTTCTCTCCCTTTCCCGGAGCGCCGTTCTCTCCAGTTCCCGGAGCGCCGTTCTCTCCAGTTCCCGGAGCGCCGTTCTCTCCAGTTCCCGGAGCGCCGTTCTCTCCAGTTCCCGGAGCGCCGTTCTCTCCAGTTCCCGGAGCGCCGTTCTCTCCCTTTCCCGGAGTGCCGTTCTGTCCAGTTTCCGGAGCGCCGTTCTCTCCAGTTCCCGGAGCGCCGTTCTCTCCCTTTCCCGGAGCGCCGTTCTCTCCAGTTCCCGGAGCGCCGTTCTCTCCAGTTCCCGGAGCGCCGTTCTCTCCCTTTCCCGGAGCGCCGTTCTCTCCAGTTCCTGGTGCGGCGTTCTCTCCAGTTCCCGGAGCGCCGTTCTCTCCAGTTCCCGGAGCGCCGTTCTCTCCAGTTCCCGGAGCGCCGTTTTATCCATTAATCTCACATAAACAGTCACTGAATAATTATTTACCAGGAAAACTGTTTTGGGAACCCATCTGGTTCAGTAAAATAGTTAGAACCTTATCTTGCCATTTTGATTACTTCTGATTTGGCTAAGATTATTCTGAAAGTTTGAAATTGTTTTCCTATTTAGGAATTAAAATGATATTGACTTAGTTTGTAATAGTCAGTATGTAATAATTGCTCGGGGTCATGTTCTGAGTCTCTGGAAAGATCCTAGAAACAACTTGTGGTTACAGACGCTGTATAAATACCATTGAATTGAATCTCATAGCCAGAATTCTCTGAAATGCCATAAATCCAGAGCAGATGTTGACCTGGTTTGGACAAAGGTGATGGCGTGTACAGACAGGTCAGACAAAGTTTCCCGACAGTGTGGTTTTGGTGCCTACAAACTTCCAGAAGAAGTTACTGCCCACAGATCTACACATCACATGGATCTTCTGGCCTTTTATGGATCATTTCTAGGAGGAAATGACCTTCGCAGCCTTGAACAGGACTCACTTCTGTCTACATATGTCCAGTATGCTCTGCTGATCATTGCTGTAGTTTTCAGATGCAGATCAGGTGAATACAGGTATTTGACCCGCACTCCTGCTACGGAAGGATTGACCCTATGGATTAGGAATGGGATGTCACTTAAGTTCATATGCGATTATATTAGTGTATATATTGCAGTATACTTAATTAGCGGATACCTAGTTATTATTGCTGTGTGCAGTTACATGCCACCGCATATAAATACTGTTTCCCCTCAGTCCCTGTATTAACATGTACATGAATACATTCTTTTACCATGTGAATTTATATCCACCCTTTTACAATCTTACTCATTACAAGCATCTTACTCAGAGATACTTCTATACGCATTATACAACTATACTTATTACTATCCATAAATGTGTAAATACACACATTTACACATACACATATACACACATATACACACATATACAAGTCCAGTTCCCCCAGCACCCCTCCACCCTGTGGCAGAACAAGAACAGACCCAGGAAGTCCCCCATGCCAATTGGCCAGCACAGGACAACGCACCAACACCGGTACCTGACCCCCCCCCACCAACACCGGTACCTGGGCCCCCCACACCAACACCGGTACCTGACCCCCCCCCCACCAACACCGGTACCTGACCCCCCCCCACCAACACCGGTACCTGGGCCCCCCACACCAACACCGGTACCTGGGCCCCCCACAGCAACACAGCAGAAGTTCACTAGCTGAAATGGAAAAGGTCACATGCTGAACACACCTTCATCTTCTCACCGAGGCTGAGCTGCCGGGATCTTTGACTTGAGCCTTCAGAGACATGCACGAACACAAAACTAAACCGTTATCTCTCATTTCCTCGTACGTGCCCACTGCTGGAACTAGAAAGCAGCAGTTCAAGTGAACATAAATGCCTTAGTTTACTCGTCACACACAAGGGAACTCTGTTACAGAGAAAGTTCATCATCTGGAAGGCAGGATTCACATCTTCATACATGGAGTCCCTGATGTTTGGGAATTTATCACCCTCACCGTCCCACTTTTAGTGAAATTTTGACAACTTTGCACCGTTAAAAAACTTCCAAAAATCTTTTGTAAGACTAAACCTGACAAAAACCTGAAAGTTCACGAGACACTAGAGTGGAACGTGAGAATCCTGCCTGACTGGGCGGTCAGCTGGTGTGTGAATGTCAGACAGGATTTCACCTCCGTGTCTCAGCCTGGACTGATCTAAACCTAACCCAACTCCAGTTATCACATGTTTCAAACTGAACGTCTGGGTCATCACAGATGATTTCAGATGTCAGCTAATGACATCACACATGACAACGTCCAGTAATGCGTATCTGAGGGCTTTTTTTTCTAGGTGAAATCAGTATTATTTTTACTATCAACTTTTACTTTATCTGTTCTGGTGTAACATTTGTAAACAACTGTGGGTGTTAGTCTGGCTGTGAGCACAAAAACCTCCTCATACTTTCAGCTATTCCAGCAATCAAGCAATTCTCTCGTGCGATGACTTTTGGTGCAGTAAAACTTTATAGGTGATAAGACATTGAAACTCCTTCCGTCAGGGTATATACTCCTCCATAGAAAAAGCTCAGTCATTTGTGGGGGTTTTGATAATTATTTTTTTTCGACAATAAAAATGACATATTTCTTGTGTGAAACTCATTGGTCTCCATGGTGACCTCACACCTGCAGCTTTTTAAGTGCGTGTGACAACAAATTATTGAGAAGCCGGGTAGATTGATCTTACCATGACTGACCAGCAGGTAGAGCGCTTAGACCATGAATGGAACAGCAACAGCCAATCGGAAAATAGAATTTCTCAGCCAATCAGAAAATCGACGTTTTTGTTGCCGGGTGAAGTCTGAGTCTCGGCTTCAAGATCGCTCCACGAACTCTAGCGAGGTAACCAATGTAAGACATGTTATCATGACCAGGTTTTCTTTTTTCCATCTTCACTTTTCAGTTTTTATTATGTAAAGCACCTTGAATGGCCTTGTTGCAGACATGTACAATACAAACTTCTCAGCATGCAAGTGACTAGTAGAAGTTTACCAGGATCACCCCATCCCAGTTTATTAACTGGGATGGGGTGATCCTGTGTCAGCGTCATGTGTTATCCAATATGTTTGACGACTGGTCAAACTGTGGTTGGAAATTTGTGGAAAAGTAACAACTAGAAACGCTCATAGAAAATAATGGGGTTCGGCCAAAATCAGCAAGAAGCCAGGCCTCTTTGGACCTCCGTTGCTCAGCCGTACGTTATCGCAGAGATGCCATTCGAGCCTCAAATGGGTCACGGCACTGGAATGAAACCTCTTGAAGACCCGTTTCAATGCTGTTTAAAGCATTTATGAAACAACACTTTAGAATTTCCTCTCTCTATGGCGGGGATCATCACTTGACCTTTGACCTACGTTGAATCAGACTGCATGTAAACAACTGTTAATCCATAAACACCGACAGCTTCTGTGACCGACAGCCAGAGTGTACATAGCATTTATTTTTATTTTTTATTGTCATAAACATACTTAAGGAGACTTAAATAGCAGTGGAGTCCCTAACATTTCCCTAAACATGTGCATGTGTGTTTCTGTCACTCAGTCTCCGTCTGCCTGCATGCATGCGCTCTGTCCTGGTCCAGAATGTCCTACGGGGACCTGGCGGCCCTCACGTTCTCACGCACGAGCAGACCGTATCACTGGCACCGCTTCAAAATGTCCGCACTAAATTTAGCAGTTTAAGTTTTATTAAGCAACATCTATCGACAGATTTATATATGTAATGCATGCATTACTCATAATTATGCAGCAATACGGTATACACCATTAAAACCATGACATTTTATTAAAAATATCTTAACTGCAGCTCAAGTCTAGAGCTGTGCCATTACATCACGTCAACTAGGAGTTTTGTTGTGACTTTTAGACGGTGACAACGGATAAAATAAAGCATGGGGAAAAAGTCACACATTTTTAAAACGCAGTAGGTGATTACAGCTTGCACCGATATTGCATGAAACCATCAGGATCCTACTCCTCAAGTACAGGTGGAGGACGGAGCTTCAGGCAGTAGCTGTCTGGGACTGGTTGGACTGGGAGAAGTCGTCCTGCATTCTCACTGGTTTGACCCTGGCACAGTTCTGAGAGGATGGACAGCTGGAGCAGACAAACAGCAACAGCAAAGACACTTGGAGTCACTTTAAATACAATTAAATATCTTGAATTAAATGCTAGTTTTCACTCTCACACACAC